>NTHP01000003.1:957693-971901 GCA_003416845.1 Oplegnathus fasciatus | reverse complement strand
GAAATCACTTTAGTTTTTGGCCAAATCAAAGTGAAATTAATTTTATTGATTGAATATTATCTGTGATAAATACCAATAGACTAATCAATTTTCTAACTGGTGTTCTATTAACTGCGATACCAGCAGTGTAAAGCGGACTTGGCAGCAAATCAGGACCAAACATAAAAACCATAATCCAAACTGCATACTGTGCCTTCATCATTCTTTTAGTGTGTGGATGACATGTTGTGTAAAATTTAAAGTGTTAATATTACCTGAAGCAAACAGAAAAAAAGAGAGGAGGTGCTTTTTATAACCTACAGAGCCCATAAAATCCCATAAGAATTAACTTGTGCGCACAAGACAGCCTGATAACTTTAGGGCCTCCGTACAATATTATAATAGAATTTCATTGTATGTAATTTCGAGGTGAAAATAAAACTTGAAGTCGTGAGACACACATATGAATTTATAGTAGCCTAAATTATCTTGTGCGCACAAGATAGAAAAGATCACCTTTCGGGACTTACTCCGTAATAGCCGATTTAAATCCGAAACTCTGAACATAACCTCCTCCGGAGCAGGTTATGTGTTCAGCACAAGTTACCATGGTGATCAAGCCATCTTAAAAGAGAGCCACCTTCCTGACATTGAAAACTCTGGCTTTAGGCTCAACATACCTGCTAACTCATTAATCTCGCTTCGTAGTACACCCCTCTGGTTCTGATAAAGAAAAATATTGTTCTCTTTTAGGTCCTTCTATAGGCAGCATTGCCAACTGAATGCTGTAAATGGAGTAAAAATGTATACAATGTCACATTCTACTGTAGGAAGTCCTCGTAAAAACCCAATACTGTATCTGGTGCCACCAATATAATCTTTTGCCAGGAGGTTCAAATAAAAGAATGACGACTTTCACCTTTAAAACAGTCTGTGGAGGCACTAATGTAACTTCATGGCTCGGTGACTGAACATCAAGGTTCAGTTACTGCACAGAAANGATTTTTGTTCAAAACCAATAGTCTGTTTTTGTAATCATGAACAAGTGATTTCTGCACAAAGTAGCTGGCCTACATATTTGTTACAGAGTGAGGAGATTCAGAGTGCCAGAGAAACTCAGAGCTGCTACTCCACTTTAAGAGAAGCCAGGTGAGGTTTTAGGGGCACATTGACAGAATCCACCTGGGCGCTTTTATGGAGGGATCAGGCAAAAAGAACTGAAAGGAGATGGACCCAGGACATGATGAGAGGATTTACACTTGTTGCTGACCTGGGACCACCCGGGGATTACTAATGGATAGATGGACGAATAAAAGCATACCCTTGCTAAATGAAACCTCCCACTCTAGTCTCAGGTTTGCACTTGATCCCAGAATAAATGAAAATCCTACTTACCTGAAAAGCAGGTCTGTGTCTGTGTAGCACCTCTGCCTCTGCTCTCCTCCCTGCAGCACCACCACTGACTTCAGCACCACTCCATCTTTGGCTTTCAGCCCTTCGCACAGTCGATGACAGTTCTCTGCAAACAGGGCAGCAGACACCCTCAGGGTGTCATTACCCAGACAGTAGACAGGTCTGAAAGGGAGACAGAAGATCGCCCGGCTCCGGATGGAGAAGTGGTTGGAGACTTTGGGTCTAGATTAAAATTGCTGTAATGGGTGTTATCAACAGTAGCATATAATGCTCAAGCATACACAGTGTAATTTTCCCCACTGTCCTTACCATCATTAAACTATTCTCTGAAATCCTAAAGCATTCAGGGAGACTCACAAATGGGCAAAACCAATCATGATTAATGAGGCTGCAGTGTGGAGTTACGCTGAATGTTTTCTGGCTTGTTGAGCTGGAGAAGTTGTGATTTCAGCTTACGATGAAGAATTTGGTTGACCAAAGAAACCAAACTGCAGCACTGTGAAGTTACACTGTGGACTCACTCGTCCTCAAACTGTCCATAATTAGACTGCAGATTTTCTACATCACACACAGTGTTTATATGATACTTTTAGATGCGTGTTGGCATTTCAGTCATTTTAGCTTGTTTTCTCTCTCTCTCCCTTATGTTTTTGTTTTTTCACACTTTTCTATTCTATTCTTCATAGAGGACCTCCTGAGGTGAAAACTGTCATCTATCAATCACCTACTGAGCACGGACAGGAGACCCATTATGTCTCAGTTGGGATTTGGTCTGTAGATTTGAGCTTGAAGTGGTGTGTGAACATCCTGCCTTCAGAAAGCATTAAGACAGAACTCAGATAAACAACAGATAGACAACCATGTAACTGATACATCTTGGTCATAAATCTTGGTCTGTAGCCCAGGGCTTTACTGATGAGATAACAAACACAACATATGTGATTCAGCCTGGACTGTACCAAAGGCTATTTCATAGTCTCATCGTATTTTATGGCTCAAGGATTTCTGTATCAGTCACTGTTGGTTTACTGGTGCAACTGTGTATCTGCAAGGACAGATCCGCCTCACTGAGGTGGTAGATGGCATTGTTACTGAACGTGCAACGCTTGAATATATTTACTGCTGCGCTCTATCACACTAATAGTGTAGATCTGAGTACTTACAGAAGAAAGACACAATAATGTACAACAATGCAATCCATCACCCTGCCCAGTTTTTAGAGGTATTGATTTTAAAGGGTCAAATTTCTGGTGTTGCTCTGGATTGTATAAAAGTGTAAGGTGTTCTTGTTGTCTGTTGCAATCTGCTACCTCTTATGAGGCAACTTCTGGCAGAGATCACCTTTGTCATCAGATGGGGGTCTCTGTTAAATAGGTCACACATTGCAAGGAGTGTGCACCAGTAAGTGCATTTACTCTAGAAAAGGATTGAGCTTACTGAAAGTAGCTAGAGGTATCCATAAAGGTTTGCCTGCAGTTTAGAGCCTGACAGTGAGTGTAATTCATTCGGAAAGATTCTATTTTTAAAAATCATATACAGACAATTAAAAGTAACACATCTCTGAGAGTAGAAATCAAAACATCAACCCAACTTTATGACATTTTTATGGTGTGGTGGTCTCACAGCAACAGCTGACATGACTCTGTTCATTATCTGACCTAAACATAAACACACACTCAGTGAAGGTGACTGTCAGAAAACAGAAAACTCAACTCACTGTGGTGCTGCAGCCACGGAACAGGCGCTTCACACTGTCACCTGCTGCTGATATTAAAGGTCACGTGACTTTTGTTGGGCTAATCGGCTGCCGTAGCATTGTGCTGCATTCAAATCTTTAGGAAATATTAAATTACTTTACTTTACAACACCACTCCATCAGTCAAGCTGCCTTCAAGAACTTTTTTTTCTCCAGCAAACATCCTCAAACTAATTAAAACTGGTGAAACGAGACGTTCGTGGAAGCTCAAAAGAAAAGATGCTCAAAATGAAGCCTTCACCTGCAGGTCACAGGACAGATGCTAACGTTACAGTAGATGCTAATGCTAATGTCTGTGGCGACCGCGAGTTATTAAAAGAACAATTATGTAAACATTTTTCTCAGGAACAAATTCAAGCCAAGAGGCTGGAGTCTCTTAGCATAAAAAGCTCATCACTGTCATTTTAATAAAAGTATTTATTGGTAATGTTGACACACCTGTTCCGTTGTCGCGGCCATCTTTGTACTTTCACACTGCCGTTCATTCTGATGAGAAGAGAGAAACAGCGCCCTCTGAGCTGAAACTACAGTTAAATGTCAGTCAGCAGGTGGACTTTAACTCGGACGGTCCCTGGAAAAGACCAAACTAGCTTGTTTTCTGTTGTTGTTAATGAGAAGTTATCGGCCAAGTTAGCTTGCTTTAGTTAGCTACCGTTAGTTAACGTTAGCTACCGTTAGCTACCGTTAGCTACCATTAGCTAGCTGCTATGGAGGAAATGAGGAGGTGTGTCAACATCAAACGAACTAAATGTCTACGACAGCAACAAGTCCAGTGGGAACAACAATTATCTGGATGGTGACCGCTTCATCTCCACCAAAGAAAGAAGAAAAGGGGCTTCTGCATCAACTAACGTGAGTCAGATAACGTTACACCAGCTGTCTGTCTCTTTGTTCGCTGGTTTCTGTCCTGATAGAAACGTCTCTCCATGACTGTCTGTGTATCACATGAATGTATTATTAGATCCATGGTGTATCATCTCCCTGCTGTGTTGATGTTGGTGTCATGGCGGTCATCTGTTTGTCTACTGATCAGTTGCTAATAAGTTTTTGGCAGGACTTGATCATGACCAACTTCTTTATCATTAGAGAGTCTTGGATTAATCCGGATCAATGTGCCCCTCATTTTTCCACCAGCCAAGACTGACAGGTGGAGGCGGTGGCCCTGCAGTAACACTCAGAAATGGTTGTAGTTGTTTTCCAGTCTCGCTTGGCTGTTTCTCATTTTGAGAGTCTCAGTTTTATTGTGTTTGAATCTACAGACCCCCTAAACTTAGTTCTGGTTTTAACAAACGTTTATATTCTTTTAATCTTACCTAATATGTCAAGTGTATGCTCTCCTGTGGTGTCTGTGGGGAAGATGTGAATTTGGTTGATTTCGCTGTCTTTAATCATGAGGCTTTGCTCTTCAGGTTTCTGTCAAGCTTTTACTGCCTCAAACACATGTTTAGTAATCCTGAATACCTGGGCCTCACCGTAGAGGAACCTGTCAGGGCCTCACCGTAGAGGAACCTGTCAGGGCCTCACCGTAGAGGAACCTGTCAGGGCATCGCCGTAGAGGAACTTGTCAGGGCGGGCCTCGCCATAGAGGAACCTGTCAGGGTTTTTAAGAACTTTTGTATGAATATTTTAGATTCTAGCAACTGTCAGACACAAAAAGTGGAAATTTTCTTCTCTGCCATGGTTGAATGAAGAAAAGAGTTATTTAAAAAAGACAATGTAGTGAAAGAGCAGAAATGGAAGAAAGATAAACAGTGATACGCTTCTCCTGAAGATCTGATGTCTACTTATCAGTGTGTGATCAAAGAAGAGAGGAACTCCTATTTTTCACAGCTAATCCTTAAACAGGGTCATAATCCGGAGTCCTCTTTAAAACCATGAACTGATGAACTCTGTGATTAGTCCCCTGTTAGCCGGCCAGTTGAATCCAGTTGAGAGGCGAAGAATTTCTCCATTACTTTTTTAACACAATAGTGGAGATTCTGCAGCACATCAGCACATAATTCAGAGAGCTTGATGTTGACTCCTGCCGAACTTCAACACTGACTCTCTTCAGTGAAATCTCTCTTTCAACGCACTTTTGCATTTCATCTAAATCATCCACCTCTCCTTCTGACTGCATTCCCACTTGGTTTTTAAAGCAGTATTTGACAGTTGGTCCAGATGTTTTAGTCATTATTAACTGCTCTCTGTCTACTGGCATTTTCCTCCTCCTGTCCTCTCTGGATCCCTTAAGTAGTTTTAGATTAATCTATAAACTGCCATTTTCATCCGAGATTTTAGAAAAAAAAAATTGATTTCTTTTATGAACAACAATTATATTTTTACAATAATGATTGGATGTCCAAAAATTTCCTGCAGTTGAATGACTCCAAATCAGGAATGGTTATAATTACCTCCTCCGGCCCAAGCTCAAGCAGCATTAACAATCTCTCCTCTGGTCTGGGTGCTTATCTAATAATGTTAAAAAAAAACGACTGCAACTTATACAAAACACTGCGAAGAGACTTTTAACACGCTCTAAGAGAAGCGACAACATCACACCAGTCCTTGCTGCCCTTCACTAGTTGAGTTTTAGACATGATTTTAATTTTTTACTGCTTGTTTTTAAAGCCTTGAATGGTCAGGCTTCTGCCTTCATCTGTGATCTGCTCACTCATATGAGCCTCAATGCTGCTTGACATCCTCCAGCAGGGCCCGACTGATGGCTCCAAAATCTCGACTTCTCACTAAAGGTGACTGGACCTTCACTGGCCGGGCCCCTCAGCTGTGGCACTCGACTCAGTATCCTCTTTTAAATCTCTTCTTAAGACTCACTTTTATCTTATGGCTATTTGTTATTATTTGTTATTGCTTAAATTATTTACATGACTTCAGCACTTTGTAACTTTGTTTTATAAGGTGCTAGGTAAAGTTATTATGATTATTATTACTAAGTTATCGTAGCGTGCTGTCTACACAGACACAGTTGGACAGGGTTTTGAATAATATTGAATTTCCAATTTTGTATTTACTGGTTTTTCAGTTACCTGTTACCTGTGTGTTGTTTGTTAATAAGCCTGTGCAGAGGGTCTGCTGGCTGCTTGGGAGAATTTCTTCATTATTGTTTTGGTTTTAAGCTGTGTAATGGACATTAGCATTTACAACTAACTAGAATATTGTTGGACTTGTACGTAAACATAAACTTTTAGATCTGTGAAAGTTTTTGTCATTGAGAAACATTTTAGAAATTAGTTGGTGTCAATCCCCATCAAATCCCCTGACTGTGGTGCCCTGTCATCGTCTGAAAATGCAGCGCAAGAGACTCATGATCAATTAGATATGTAAATACTGATATCATAGTGTAATAATTTAATACATAAATAAATGTGGCTGCAAAACACTTACTTTTGCGTCCATTTGTTAATAAAAACTCCTGTTTCTGACAGAAACATTTAATTAACAATGATAAAAGACTTTATTACACTTTTATTAAAAACCAGCAGCTATTGTTCAAGTACTGTCTTATAGTTAAATTCAGTAATTGTGTTAATCTCTTTCTCAGAGAGAGAGAAATCTTTTCCCCTCAATAAGCCACACACTGGCCTCTAAGTCCTCTGCATCCTTGTGCCAGTGCTGCTGTTGAAGGCTCACTGACAGGTGANACTGTCGGAGGGAGAGTGTATCAGACATGGGAATGGCCAGAGAAGACATGCGGGCACCATCAGTGAGACGAGGTCTGCATTGGACGCCTTTAAATACATTTGGAGTACTAGAAGCATTTAGGAGGTGGATCAAGCCGCTGCCTCGGGGCTACTGTGAAGGCGCCAATCACACTGAAGCTGTCAGCGAGCTTGTGGTTATTACCTCTTTGCAATTTGGTTAACTTTTAACTAAAAAGTCTAAAAAAAATCTAGATTTAGACAAACGTATTGTCTAAATCTTCCTTCATCATGTCTCTTGTTTCTGGTCAACTCCCAAGTGAAAGTATGAGAATATATGCATCCCCATGAAACTCTTCCCTTCAGGCCATTCCTTTAATTAAGAATATGTTCACAGTAAATCCACTTTTATCCTTTTCATTTAAACCTTTTAGTGTAATATTTAACACTGTGTGTTATTTCTAAGCAGCAGACACCAGCATTTAATATGTGCAGTCAAAATATTGGATGGATCTTACATATTTAACACCTCTCTTAGATTATATTTAGATGAACATATTACAGTTTTATTTAATCATACTTGAACTTTGTTTAATTGTACAGTTTCAAAAATACATCAGGCATTACTGTTTTTGTCCAACAGATTGTACTACTCATGAATCTCATGAATTTGTTTCTGAAGATGCCTCAGAGTGGAGAACAGCTGCAGAGCTCAGACTTGAGGCCTGGATACTGCAGACAGGTGCAGGGGAGGCTCTCAGCGTGGGTCCTGGGTCTTTGTACCAACGCCCTGCAGGCAAACTGTCAGTGGCAGCAGAGCGTCCATGGACAGACTCAGGAACAGGAAGAGATGTAGACGATAAAGTTCATCGTTTGAAGTGGTTCAGCTCAGAGACTCAGACATAAAGGCACACACTGCAGCTTTCTCACTCTATGTCCTGCACACACGTCCCTAACGCACACCACAGCATATGAAAGGCATCCAGACAGTGCTTGCAGTGGTTAGGAGAGTTCTGGTTATATAATCCTTATATCTCTCTGTTTTACTGTCTGCAGCAGTGTTGAGAGTGTAATCTAGGCTCCTTGCCCAGTGCATCCCAGCTGTGAGGTTAGGAATTATTTACATGTTGGCACTTTGACCACCAGCATCCTTTATCCAGAAAGAAACAAAGAGTCAAGTTTAGTTTTTTTTTGCTGAGTTTGAGCGACTGTTTCTGTGAGTGGGATGTCAAAGGTCAGGTATTGAGCATGAGATCTCCTTGTCCAGAGCCCCACTCTACAAATTCCACTTCCCCGCTGGAATGAGGAGGACTGTCCAGGGAGATGCCTCGCCGCTCCCCAAACACCTTCTCCTGCAGTTCAATTATGTCATTGCGGATGTCAGCCATCATTAGCAAAAGGAAGTCGAAGGAGCCGGGTGGTCCCTGGACACAGAGGAACAAAGTGAGGAATTGATTAAGATGTCCTGTATGTCATTTTTCACTGAGTTTGACAGTAAACTGGTTTCCTTGTGGGACATTTTCACAGCAGCAAAAAAAGGTCTATTACACTGATTCAAAACAATACAAAATACATGTTATACATGATCCTCCAGTGTATTAGACTGGCATATGAAAGCTGCAGTCCCTCATTGATTACACCAATTACTACATTACCACTATAAACATTTTCATTATGACAAAATGTCGATGGAGGCAGACTCACTCTAAAACTAGATATAAGCTAAAATATAAGATAATACAAGGAATTAGCATACGGAAAAATGTGACCAGCATTTTCAGAGCATGTTTGAGAAGATTCATACAGTAGCTTTAAAAATGTGAATTTACTATGTGTTAATTAAGTATAAATTAACTTACAGGTGGACCTCTGGGACCTGGAGCTCCTCTGTCACCCTGCAGATGAGAAACAGCACAAATTAACCCAATTTCAACAGTTACAGCTCTCCAAGAAATGCACTAACGGCACTGTGCATAATTGAGATAAATTAAAACCATTCAAGCAGTGAATGTCAAGCAGGTTAAAACTGTAATGATCATCGGACTAACAGTGTTTGTAGTGTGTAATATAATCATTGTTAATCTACAATCTACAAGGAAGAAACAAAGAAACCAGAATCATGGCAAAGCTTTTTAGAACTGCTTGTAGTTGGACTTCATAACTTGACGCCATTTTATTTTGCCGCTGTATGTGGCTCCGTCAGATGTCAATGTGGCGGCTTTAGTGGACTTCAGTCACTCAGTGACAGCTGACTAAAGGCAATGTAGACTCTAGGTGGCAACAGTGCAGCTCCAAACACACATTAAGACAAGAATTCAAAGCACGTGAGGAAAATAAAGATGTAATATTGACCTTTAGTCCATCTCTTCCTTGTGCCCCGGGGGGTCCCTGTATGAACAATAAGACACAGGTATGAGAAGGTTTGTCAAGGTAATACTGTGAGGAGAAAGGCAGATAATGCAAAACAGGAGTGATTACCCTCTACATTATGGAATAGTTTTTTTCTTACCACTGGCCCCCTACGACCTCTTTTGATGTGCTTCAGGTCAGGCTCTGGACCCATGGGTCCCATGTCTCCCCGTGGACCCCGAGGGCCAGGCGGGCCCCTCTCCCCTGGGTCCCCTCTCTCTCCCGGTTCTCCTGGGTGTCCTGGTCAGGACAGATGGATACAGTGATAAGGAGAACTAGTTCAAATTGGATCATCTTTAGCATCAGATTGACAAACTACAATATCATAACAGGAAACAGAGCAATACATTTTTATACTACGACAGGTCATTTAAAACTCTGCTCACCTTAAACTTTGGTTTGGGAAATAATCAGTGTCTAAAATTAAAGCTTAAAGGTGACTCGAACCCACCTACGGAGTCTGGTTATTTTCTCAGCTTGCTTTGCTTTTATTTACATTTTTACACTTTTCTGCTTTAATATTATGTACACTTTTCTTGCAGAGCTTAAATGATTAAGTGTAGAGCATTTCCTTTTCTTTGACTCTTTGTCAGCGCACTTTGTAACGTTTTTCTTCCTCTTTACCCTTTTCCTGTTTTGTTATTCTACCAACTATAAGCAACCCTGTTGTTGTTGCAGATGCTGACTTCATTAATCGTAAACTCTCCCTGTGCACATAGGACCAGCAGTGGATTTAACTTTTCTAACCTTACAGTTCTATCTACATTACCTGGGACCCCAGGAGCTCCTGGAGGGCCGGGTAGGCCAGGTAGACAAGGGCTATCAGGACTTTTTCCTGCCCTACCCAGAGACGGCTTGTCACTGCTGTTGGCCAGGCCAGGTACCTATAAAAACAAAGAGAAAAGTGGGATAAATAGACAAACGCAGTTAAACCAAATCTAAGTATCTATTTTCTATTTTCCTTTCTGCTACATGCTGAACATGTTGACACATTGGCTGTAGTAAGTTAATCAATCAATGAGTGTTATCAATCATATAAAATATAAATATATAAAAGGAATTCCAAGTACATTCAAATACTATGGTTACCAAAAGGTGGCAACCCTCCTATCTGGCATCTTGGTAAAAATAATCAACTACTGTTAAATACTAATTGGTTCAGTTTTACGTTGAAGTAAGGGGCCTCTCACATGTTACCTGGTTGGGTGACTGTGTGTTGCCCAGCCTTAGTTTCAGCTGCAGCAGACTGCTTTTCATGTTAATAAAGTCCTGACAGGTGAACGAGCAGGTACCAGCACTCATCAAGGTGTCTGACTTTCCCGACGAACTCACTGCAAGACAAAACGTACGTTTAAAATGTTTCTAGTACACATCAGCATGGGTGGCCACAACGGGAATCACTACTGGTGTCACACTATACTATTGGATCAATACATGTCAAATCACACTCAGTCACAATCATAATTCGCTTCATTTCCAGAGTGTAAATACTAAAACATTTGCTGTACAAACATTAAAACAACTGTCATCATTACCCAGAGAAACATATATACACAAGATCTGATGGTCATTATCTTCGTGCCTGGATTTTTATCTATTACTGATACTGTTTTTAGCTACATAAGAACAGCGCCTTCAAACAGTGCAAGCCTAAAAGAAATCTATTCATTAAGCTCATAACTTATTTCATGCATCTTATAAACTCACAGTTGTGTACATCGATGCAGGAGCGTTGGTCCGGTGCGAGGATGTAGCCGCTGCGACAGCGACACAGGAAGCTGCCCACGGTGTTCACGCACTCATGGTCACATATGCTGCTGCTTGGGTGCTCACACTCGTCAATGTCTTGTGTGTGTGGAGGGGGAGAGAGAGAAAAAAATGTATCACAAGCAAAATAAAAATCAAAGTTTGGAGGTTTCTAGAGCTGAAGTTATTCCTTGTCCTCTCAGCATGAGTCTTAGATTGTTTTGCATAATATGACAGCTGTTTAGCCCTTTGAGACTTCACATTATGTGCCCCTGGGGTGCAGATTTGGTAAGAAATCTGCTGAACTGCTTTATGGCAAAGAGAGAAACTGCTTTGCTACACAAAACAGGAGGATGGCGCTGTTTTTCCAGTTAAGAAAAATCCAGAAAAATCGCTTCCAACACGTTCTGTTTAAAGAAGCCGAACTGAAGTTATTTGTTTCAGGAACCTCTTTTAATATGCATGTGGGTCACTGTGAGGAATAAAGGGCCATGGTGTGATGAAATGAGTGAGAAATATGACAGTGATAGACATGACAGTTAAAAGTATACTGACCCAGACAGTAAGGAGATTTGTGGGTGCGGTGTCTCTCTCGGTCAAAGCGATAGCCGGGGTAACATGTGCAGACCACTCGCCCAAAGTTATCGGTACACTGCTGCTCGCAGGGCGATGCTGCACACACATCCACACCTGCAGAGAGAGAGAGAGAGAGGAGGCAGAGAGTACGCGGACTGAGCATGTTAATGTTATTCAGGATCACAGTCTGAAAACCAACATTATTGTGATCACCCAGGAGCGCTGTTAGTCTTTATTAGCACCTCCTTACATTCATTAAGTTCCAAATCCACAACTGAACTGACCAGTACAGCTTCTACTGTCAGTCCACAGACAGCTCTACAGGCCCTTTCTCACAGAACACATCCTGACATGTAACAGAAGGAAAAACACAGGTGTTTCAGCGACCTGGCTCACTGTCAAACTGTCATGGCTTACTGGGACATAGAACAGAGCCTCTTTAATGTTATTAGTAACACCTGTGCTTTTCCTGATATGACCAGTCAAAAGCTGTGTCCGAAATCACTCGCTCAGTCGCTCATTCACTACTCCCCATTGAATAAACACTCAGTCGTTTACTCTAGTGAGCAGTAAATTGGGACGCTTATGAATCATCATTATTTTGCATCATCACTGACAGATGTCATTTTTGGGTCTATGAAACACAGCCAATTGCATTGTGGGATTGTGTACAGTAAGTTTCACACTCAGAATTTGGACACTCAAATAAAATGACAGTGGGTAAATATAGTGCACTATAATTTAATACAATGTAATATAGAGCCAAAATGTCTGCTGTGAAAAAGGCCTAGTATAATGACTTTGTTTGTTTCCAGTTAATGCCAGTTTAATTAATGGTTGATAAAAAAACAAAAACAAAACGTAATGGTCTTGCATCAAACTACATCAGACTCGGTTGTGGTTACCCAGCCCACAAGATGTATAAGGGCATGCACAGTTCTTTTATCTGATCCCAGGGCTTTTACAATTTCAATTACAGCCTCTGGCTAGGACTATGAAAAGTACCAAAACACTTCTTTTTAATTAAATGCGAAACAACAGATAATTATTGATGCCTTTTCATCATTATATTATTATTATTATTATTATTATTATTATTACTATTATTATTATTATTATTATTATCATTATTACCATTATGTGTGTGTGTGTGTGTGTGTGTGTGTGTGTGTATATATATACACACAGTGGTCTGTGGCTCAACATTATATCTTGTCGCATGAAATGTACTCTAGATATAAGATATACTATACTTACTTATAGATAGACCACAGCAGGCACAGCGGCTGTAAATATCAAGTACAACTGTCTATTTTTTTTTTACTAGACAGTTGTACTTGATATTGTGATAAAAAAAATCCACTAGTGGAACATCAGACTGTGTAGTGGTGTGGTCCAAATTTGAGTAACTTTATGGAACTTAGCTGGCTTTAAACTTGTTAGTAGATCCATATGCCCATATATACAGTACTATATAGACAGTATGATTTTTTTCAGGCATAGCTGACAGCTGACTCAGCTGGCTGTTATGTTCATGGAGGAACAGTGGTCTCTAGTGGCCGATGTGAATCATTGTTATTCTATGGAGTCATTATAGTCTATACAATATTCCAAGTACTAAGGCCACAGACACTAAACCTGTTTGGCAGTACTGTTCAGCAGTGTTCCTGGTCATGATTAGTCCAATTTTCACAATTATCATTATTTTTTATATGAATTACCACAAAAAAATGTGGCAGTTGTCTGTGCCAAAACTGCGGGCAGTTTCTTTTTTGGCTGTTATGTTGTTTGTTCCAGGGCACTGCAATGTGCTAGTTATCTGAAACAGCTCCTTAAACATAATTACTCCAAACTGACAAAAGTCAACAGTAATGTGTGCATTATCTGGACTTCTTTGAAGGTCCAAATAGACAAATGTGGTCTCCAGACCATGTTTTGTGCAGCCTGTTTTAATCTATAACCTGCTGTGATGGAGAAACTACAGTATATAAGATTTGGAGCATGTGAATCAGATGTGAGAGTTCATGAGGATAGTGTGTATGGTTTACCTACTTTCAGGTATGCACTGGCCCATCACAAACCTGAATCCGTCACAGCATTTCCTCCTGAAAAAAAAAAGCAATCAGATGTTTGTATTTTTAACTCCATTTTCACCTCAGCAGGGCCAGCCCTTCAGCCTGTCATCATTAAAGGAATAGCTTGACATTTCCAGAAATACGCTTAATTGCTTTCTAATAGTGATACCATTCTCATGTCTGTATGGCAAATATGAAGCTAGCAACCAGTTATATTCTCTGTTAGCTTAGCATAACAACTGGAAACAGGGAGAAACAGCTAGCATGACTCTTTCCACAGGTAACAAAATCCACTTGTACCAGCAGCACCTGATAATTAGAGTGTTAAATTGTGTTTGTTTAATCTGTAGTAAGGATTTTAATGATTAATGATTAATAGATTAATCGCTGTTAAGAATTTAACCAATTAAAAATGTATTAACTGATAGCCAGTAGGGTTTACGTTTATTGTGGAGAGGTTCGGAGTATTTTTTATTTTCTTTTTATACAGCACTTTATATTTATTTAAAACATGGGTTTGGTTTGGTTTGGTCTGGTCTGCCTTGTTAGTCTAGAAATGGCAGTAATTGTGGCCCATTTGACATTGTTTTGTTTGGCTGTGCCGTTTGTTGAATAA
>NTHP01000003.1:919369-957687 GCA_003416845.1 Oplegnathus fasciatus | reverse complement strand
CTAATGTGCCGCTAGAATTGTTTACATAAACGTTAAACTGAGAAAAAGATGTGCCTTTTTGTATCTTATTAATTATTAATGATTAATCGATAATCGATTGTTAACGTGTTCAACTATCGATTAAGGAAAATGCACAAAGTTTGCAACCCTAATCTGTACAAAAACAAAGCAAACAAAAAAAAGTTTTTAAAAAATAAAATTAGACCCAGACATGAAAGACGAGATTGGTAAATTGGAAAAAAAGATATTTTCTTAAACAACATTTATATTTTGAATACTCCCTAATACTCCCTGATAGACAATGTATGTATCTGGCAGCTTCAACAATGAATTCAGAATTTCAGAATGAGTTACTGTAATCCCTACAAAAAGCTGGTCATTTGAAAGATGTGATTCTTACTTTGGTGAAAATTATTACAGGAGAGCAAAGCTCATCATCAACCACACTATAGAACAAGGTTTGGCAACCTTTCACACACATGTCAGCATGGACATGTAAAGCCATTTTCAATGGCAAGAGAGAAAGCAAATACTGTACTACAACACTGACATATGTCTCTACCTTGTTAAGTATTACATTAGCACGGTCCCGTAATTACAAGTTGCTAAATTAGGTGAGTGATGAAACAGATTAAACCAGCACGATGATATGTTGCATTCAATTCATGCTGAGTGGTCCTTGAAAAGCACAGGTGCCGTGACCAGTGACCAACTGGCAAAGACGACACCACACTGCACCAGTTTGTGGTGCATTTTGCTGTGAAAATGTCGAACATTAACGCTAAACATGAGAAAAACTTCAAAAGTGAGTCTGATAAAGCTGAGTCAATCAAGACGGCAGTGTCAAAATATGCTTAGCAAAATAGCACATTTAAAACACTGTGTACCTCCAAAAGTCAGGCTACAGAAGGCAGCTCTAAAATTTTGGAGCGTATTGCTAAAAATATGGGAAACCATTCACAGAATACATGACGGAGGCTTTCCTCAACAGTGCAGAGGTTTTGTTTGATGGACTGCTGAATAAAGAAACCATCATATCCAGGATTAAAGACTTGCATCTGTCCACAAGAACTGTTGAGAGGCGCATTACTGAAATTGGGAAAAATGTCCACATTTTTGGTCATTTTGTGGTCATTATTTTCCTTACTACTTTTATAAGCTTCTTGCAAACAGTTCAGCAGATTGTCACTCCAGCTGTCTGAGGCTTCTGGTCTGTTTTCCCGTTTTCACTCCACAGTAAGAAGTCCACTGATAAATGTAAATACATGTGGAAGAGTAGCTGCAGTTTACTTATTCGGATTTGGCTTATTTCTCTTTTTGTCTCCTGGCCAGTACTTTAATGCTGACCAAATAAACAACTAAAAGCTATTTAAGCTATTTAACTTAATCTCAACTGTTTAAATCCTTTACAGTCTCTGTTTTTGTGATGTAAGCTCGTAACAGTCCGGTGAATGCAATATTTCTGAAATACGACATTGTGCAATGACCATTGGGCAACGATTTCTCCCGAAATTGATTTATGGTGTTTGGCAATGACACTCGTCCAGCCATCCTACAACAATCCACCACATGTTACAGACATTACAGTTGGAAAAACAGGGAGGAAATGGCTCAGAAACTGGAGCAGCACAGCCACGCAACAAATATCACACACACGAATACACGCCTGAAGAAAAAGGGAAGAATGCTAAAAACTACATGCTGTTACCGGAGGGGATTTTGCATGCTGCCTTATTCACTTCCCCCTCAAGACAACAAGTTGCTTTTATTCTCCTCCAGCCTCCATGCAGTGTAACCCTAAATCACTCTGAGATCCCCCCTCCTTCTCCTGAATGAAAAATAACCTATAAAACGGCGAGGCCGGCCCAAACTGATGAGATCCAGATGAGAGCAGCTTTAATCTGCAGCATGTAGCTGGGAGTGTTGAGAGGGATGGATAAGGCCGGGCATGGAGCTGAGGCGGAGAAGGGAGAGTGAATGCTGAGATGAACATGGTCACTCATTCAGTCAGTCAGTCAGTCAATCCATCAGTCAGTTAGTCAGTGATCTAAGCTGGGTTGATATGTTACAGATGCAAGTCTGTCCTGTAAATTTATTCCTTTGCATGAAAGCCACTAAAGCGCTTATTTGACTTGATGTGACAGTCACAATTTAATTAAATCAGAGACTGTCAGCCTCTTTATAGAGTACAGACTTTAGAAAGCTGCACTGCTACGCTGAGCACAAACACATAATTGTTAAATAGTCAGAAAACCAGGGATGCGCCGATCCGATACGCCAAATCGGTATCTGTGCCAACGCTGACCTTATCGGTTATCAGCCACGATGTGACGTATCCACATTAAATACAGTTTCTTTCATTATGATTATTTTAGTGGTACAGCAATCTCTGGCCTATGTTCAATGAGATCTCATTACGCTTTAGCTGGATTAAGTGTTTGAAGCAACAGAAATTGATTTCATGGAAGTCTCAGTATAAATCTATTGCAGATGAGTATTTTCAGTACAACTGATACTTGTTGCTAAATTTGGTATTTCTCAGAAATTTAGATAATAAAATGCACCCTGTTCACTCAGTTTAGCATCAGACTGTGACTCTGTCATGTCTCTGAGGACACACTTCATGTCCAACATCTTTTGCTTCAGAACTCATCTCTTCAACCACACAGTCGCTGTTTTGGATGATAAAAACTTTTTGTTGTATCTATCTATCTATCTATTATTATTACTGATACATTTGTGAAGGTAGAAGAGAAAACACTGCGCTCAACCAAAAAGAGGAATGAGGTGTGTTTTGGTGTAGTAAGTCTAAAAGTACCAAGAGTAGACTTTAAAGTTTAAAAGAACAGATGCATTTAATAATCTTTACAGGTGAGTTAAGTCCTCAGCAATGCTAGTGGCTCTGTGAGGCTGTACTGAAGCACGGCAGTTGGTCTCTGCACACACTTTCAAAGCTACTAACCTTCCCCCACACACTCACACACATACAGAAACTTACATACTCAGTGAAACTCTGTGTGTGAGTGCATCACAAAGCATCACAAATTTGCACATTACACAAACATGTGAAACAAGCCAAAACAGAACAACTGAAAGCTCACACAAGAGTAAACAGGAAAGATAAAGTCGTTCAAGCAGAGATGGAGCATCCCAGTAAATGAGAAACAAGACTAAGAGTCCACAGCCGTAGCAGCTCTGTGAGGCTGTACTTAAAGCACAGCAATGCTTTGTGCCAAATGCTAACATGCCCACAATGATGATGCTGAACATGCTGATGTTTAGCGGGTATAATGTTTATCATGTTCACCTTTTTAGGTTGTTAGCATGCTAACATCTGCTAATTAACTCTAAACACAAAGTTGAGGCTGATGGGAATGTCATTACTTTTGGAGGTATTTGGTCATAAACCAAAGTATTGCTTTCACCTGATGATGGCGTTAGATGGAAAGTTAAGAGATCGCTTAAGTTACTACAATTCATTCTGAGGGGAGCATGTCATCTGTACCAAATTTTATGACAATCCATCCAATAGTTGTTGAGACATTAAACTCAAAACAACTAATGTCAGCCTGCTGATGGCGCTAGAGAGAAAGTCAGGGGATCACCAAAGTCACTGGGATTCATCATCTGGGAACCATAAATGTCTGTAAAAAACTGAATGGAAATCACTCAATAGTTTCTCATACTAGCCCAATTTAGAGCACCTAAATAACAAAACAGCAGTGAAAGCCAACTGATCTCACTACTACTGATCTCACTACAACTGATCTCACTACAACACACTTCACATCCACATACATCGACGGGCCGTCTGTCACTCAGAAATGCAGCAGCCCCAGCAGCTCTCCCCTGGGTGCTTGTGATGGACAGGACAGGGAGGCCGGGGCGTCTGGACAAGCGGATGAGGGTGGAGGGAGAGGTGACCCGTGTGTTTTTGTTTTGGGATGTGAAAGTATGTTGGTCAGACAGGCAACAGGCCCGGTCAACATGACACGGCCTCTAAAACACACACCATTACACTCAGTGGAATCTGACTTATGTGTATGTGTGGGTAGAAGTTCCTCTGGTGGGAATACAAGTGTGTTTGTCAGTATATATAATAGAAGTAGAAGTTGTAGTAGTATTTTGGCATGAAAATGGACAAAAATAGAATATGGGCACAAAATATATCAGCTGTGGTTAAAACTTCCAGTCTAACTGTGTGTGTGTGTTCGTGTCTGTGAGAATACATCTGCACGTGTGTGTGTGTGTGAGTCTGTGTGAGGGCTGGATACCATCCAGTAATTGGGTACAGCCTTTTAATGTCAGTCAGGGTTTATTAGTGAGAGCGATCCATGACGCTAGCAAGCTCCCTCTCCTCCTCTCTCCTTTTTCATGTCCTCTCTGTGCACTTTACTTCACTCGCCCTACATCCAGTCTGTGATTTGAAACATGTCGATTTATATTCAAGCCATTCTATCGGCCTCTTGTTTCACAGCGCGCTCCATTCGTTCACTAGTTGTTGACATAATCTCTGTCTCTCTCTCTCTCTCTCTCTCTTCAGACTGACATGTTGCTGGCCTCATGTTGCCCTCTGACCATGAAACCTGATGAGGTGTCTGCCTTTTCCATCTTTATTTCACTCAGAGGAATATTTTTCTGTCCTCTCAAGGCATGCGGAGGCCAGGAGCATTGCTCATAGCGTGTAACAGCCACTTTTAAACTACAACACCAAACAGGATTACAATGGCCTGGAGGCATTTGTCTTTTTTAACTTGCCTCTTTCAAAACTCTTCACGCAGTTCTCTTTACCAACATGTGGCACAGCACAACAGTTAATGACACACCCAAAATGCACTAATGCCACCAAAGCACTTCATACACATCTCAACTCCAACAACATAAAGGTGTTTTGAGACAGCTGAGTTTATGATGGTTCAATGGGGCTCGCCGTGTGACCATGGCGACCACAGAAACCACAGCGAGGGAAATGATATAGCAGCTGGTTTTACTGGTATTTGAGTTCCCTAGATTATATACACCTCTTCACCAGCTGAGAACAGACAGATCAATGAAGAGAAGTGTTCATATCCATAGGTGTTCAATTGGGTTGAGATCTGGTGACTGCGTAGCATGTGAGTCACATCATTCATACTCATCGAACCATTCAGTGACCCCTCGTGCTCTATACATGCAAGCATGGTCCCCCTGCAAGAGACCTTTCCTATCAGGATTGAAATGTTTCATTTAAGTATAAAGGTGATCACTCAGAATAACTTTCTATTGATTTGCATGGACCCAAACCATGCCAGGAAAATGCTTCTCACCTATATGGAAGCATCTGCATTTAATATGTTTCTCCACTCTTTTATTCAGGTTTTTCCTTTAATTTGTCCCCCGTCTGTAGTTTATTGTGTAAATAGCATATATTCTGTAATCAAACAAAAACAGCCGGACATGATGACATAAACAAGAAATCAACTAAACTAAACAACCACAGCACTGCAGTGTTTAGCGGATTTGAACCAAAAGTAGTAAATTGTTGTGTGTAGTTCTTATCTTCACAGTTACTGTAATGAATTCAAAGCCTTGTGCTAAATGGTACACATGAAACAGGATATTGTTGCTGTTGTTGTGTTGTTGGCAGTTTATCTGTTCTGAACTGTCCTTCTGGTCATCTTATGTCAGGTTGGCTCAGCCTGTAGCAGGTCTACTACCTTGTAAAGGTTGACCTGCAGTATTGACTCTTCTGGCTTTTTAAGCCCACATTAAAATTCATTCAAGCTGTAATTAGTGGTAATTTGCATATGTTTCACAGCTGATGCATTAAGAAAACACATGGATAATAGAAAGGTCTGCAGAGGACTTGGACAGCCTCTCTTGGCTTTCGCTAACACACTGTCAGTGTGGATATCATTAACTGTGACTGTTGGCTGCTGTTTTTGACAGCTTGTGTACCCAGAGCGCGATAAATTACAATAAACAAAGAACTGGAAATGGACTGGACATTACATAGCTCATACCAATCCATTAAAAAAATGACTTGATTGGCTCTGATACAGACCCTGAAGAGAGACAGGATCTGTAGCAAGCAGCGAGATGATTCGTGCTGATTTTTGGAGGGGAAAGATGAGCACGGTAAAAAATACTAGTCACCCTTGACAGGCCTCTGACATGGCCGAGTGGTGTGTCTTGATGGCTGATGGTGTCTACATGCAACCTCCAGCATGTCATTACTACTCCATATTGAGTCCGCATGCCACACAGACCTGATCCCATTCAAAGGATCCTAAACTCCACCCCAGTCTGTCCTCCTCTCTGGCTTTTGGGTACCAACTTTCTCCCACCAGACCCTTGTATTGGTGATGGCTGACCCAGCAGCTACCTGCCCAGAGAGGGGTGCAGGCAGCCCCATGTGTGACCCCAGTCCGCTGCTGCAGCTGCTGCCAAAATCAGCACGGCGGCACTGGAAGAAACACCGAGACAGGATCCAGAGGCAGGCCTGGGCCTGGATCACTTTACACGGATGATAATGTACTTTAGCAAGGGGTCTCCTTCCAGGGGGGGGATGCTCACTGTTATGGTTTCCCATCCAGCATTACTGTGATTTATTTGTGCATTCACAGGCAGGAATGTACAAAGACAGGATATTCATTATAGCACCCCAAGAAAACCCCACTAGTCCCCAGCCCAGACAGTGCAGGGGTCCTGAGAGCAGGGCACAGTATGGATGATGCTTTCCATAGACCATGCTGTCACTACGCATTATGAGACCCATTCACATCACAGAGTGTTGTTCTCCTAGTTTGTAGGTAGAGTTTCTGCATGTGAGGGAGATTATAAGAGACTTCAGTATCCCTCTCTTCTGAAATAAATCACATCTCATGTGTATCGCCTCAGATTGCAAAGATGTGGGATCTGAGGGGGATGTTAAGATGACGGGGGAGGAAATGCCACAAGTAAGAATGAAGGGAGGAGGACATTGGCAGGAGGAGGAGGAGGATGGTTAAAAGACAGGGATGATGGTTGTTGTCAGCTTAGAGTTTCCCTCTTGGGACTCTTCGTGGGAGGAACACAGGAAGTGGAGCTCAGAGGAGGTCAATGGCCTCTTGACACGCCAGGACAGGAGACCAGCCATGTGTGTGTGTATATATATATGTGTGTGTGTGTACGTCTTGTCATTTTGATGGATGCTTCTTACTGATGTGGCTTATACGTGTTACAATTACAGCATGTTGTATTCATCAACCATGCTGTAATTGATTTATTTGCTCAGCAACTCTCACAGTCGCAAGCAGTTCAAAAACTTGGCTGGTCGTGTTGTGTGAGATGGTGTGATGATGGATTACGCTAAAACGCATTAGCATGATGAGACGAACAATAAAACACACTTTTGGAGCGCTGCCATTTCCATTTTTTATATATATTCCTTCGGGAGTCAGTATCGTTCACTTCTGAAGTTGAGCTTTTTTGTTTTTTTCTTTTCAATGTGTTGCTAATTTTCTGCTCTTGGTGGGATTTTAAGAGATTTTTTATAAGGTGTTTTGTCCATAAGTCTTTTGTGTGTTTTTTAAATCCCCAGCGAAAGCACATTTATACTACTTCATAAGAAAGCTAAACTAACTGGGTCTTTTCCACCCATTTGTCTCACAATACAACCAAGAAATGAAAGTCATTCCAACTTGTGAGTCCTTGTTGATTAAAAACCTTTGTATCCAAACATCCTCTCATGATTTTGGAGGTTTCGTCTCCACAAATTAAACAAAACCAGCCTCTACGCCAGCTTCCTCCTAAAGGTGTGAAGGTGTTGCGCACAGCCGCGTGTACAGCTCTTTTAGTGTTAGCGTGTAATTGTGTGTGTGTGTGTGTGTGTGTGTGTGTGTGTGTGGGTGTGTATTCTTTTGAAACTGGTGTGAGCATACATATGTGAAGGTGTTAGTGTGGCGAGCGTGAGCACCTCCTCTCTGTTTACTTGCTCTGCCAGTCCACTTCCAGGATCCCAGCCTCAGGGGAAACATCAGAGCTCTGGCCTAACAGAGGAAGCTTTGACTGGGAGCACAGGAGGTCTGAACCACTTCCACCAGAATACAGGCTGACCTGCACTCCTCCTCCCCTCTGTTATGCCTCACCTCTCCCCACTCGCCTCATCTTTCCATCATTTCTCCTGCCATTCTCCCATCCTGACCCCCTCTTTAAAAACACCCTTTAACCTTTTGTCCCTTGCTCTAATTTCCCCACTGTCATCACTGCAGGAGCATGGGGATATTTTGATACAACCATTGAACATCTGAACAGCTTTAATATTTCTCACCAACTTTTAATTTTATCTGATGAACATTTTTTTATGAGCGTCTGCTAACTGCCACCCTGCCAACCAGCATCTCTAATCGCTCACTGATTAACATGTTATATCTCTGCTATTTAATCTGTACACAAACAGAAAGGTATAGACAACAATTATTGGTTTTATTTGTAGTTATGTGCTATAACTATTTCTTGGCCAGGTGCAGTGACTTGTCGTCACAGAGGAGTTACCAGGCAACCAGAGACTCTCATCTCTTAAGTCTTGGCAAGAAAGTGAATAGCTCTATTTCCTCAAATGTCAAAGTATTCTTTCAAGATGTGAGATATTTCAAAGATGAAACAAGTTTCCGTGGACCGCAGCCTCCCTGGTTCGGGTCTGGCTGGGGACCTTTGTTGCATCTCTCGCTCCCTCGTTTCCTGTCATGTTATCTACTGGCGTTATATGATGAAGGCGTAAAATGGCCAAAGAATCATTTTAAGAAAGTAGTTGGTTTGTCAAAAAACACCTTAAGCCTCATGATCCTGTGTTATATCTCAAAGTTTTATTTAAAACATTTAGAATATCCCTATTGGCTGAGATAAACACATGTTCCTCTCATCCTGTATATTAGAATAGTTTTATGCCAAAATATAGTATATTAGTTCAACATTTTGGGAAATATGCTTATCTTAGAGGGAGTTTCATGCTGTAGCTACTTTTGAGGAACAGTTTATCCACTTCCGTGCAGCATCTCTGGCTATAGTACGGGTTGCCAGGCACAGATTTGTTATAGGTTTCTGTATAGACATAATGGCACCAAACCTGGCAACCTCATGTGATGACAAGACTTCAGCATGCTACACATACATAGTTACGGTGCCCAACTGTTGTTCGCCAAGAACAGTTAGTTTGCAAGCGAAAATTGTAGTTTTTACATCTCTTTTTATGTACGGAATAAACAAACAAGATACAACTGTGTTAATTATCGAGCTTTAGGGTTGCTGATAGGCCTGTTTTCACTTTGGACAGAGCCAGGTTTCCGCCTGTTGCCAGGCTTTTTGCTAAAATACTAAACTATTTTTAAAAGTCAATCAAATCCTTAAAATATGACAAACAGAAAAGGAAATACGTGGTACCATCTCATTGGCAGGGTTATTAAAAGTGTTTGTGTGAGACCAGATCCTTTTCCTGCCCTTTTTGTTCCTTGTTCCATTAAACGGAAAACCTCAGACACCACAGACCAAATTCCCAAAAACTCTCATGACTGAGAATGATGCAGCATCTCGCCACCTCATTGTAACATTTTGTAAACTACCCTACTTTGTTCCTTCATGCATGATTTCCCCAGAACCACTGACCAGATTTTAATGAAACGTAGGAGAATGATTCATTTTCACACTTCATGCCAGACTTTCAAATTGGCTCATAAATACTATGGTTTTAGGTCAAAACAAGATGGGTTTGTAAGACTGGAACATTTATAGGGCAACATGTTTATTGTTGCCTGATTTTCACTTTCGTTTCAAG
The DNA here is from genome assembly GCA_003416845.1 of Oplegnathus fasciatus. Taxonomy (NCBI): domain Eukaryota; kingdom Metazoa; phylum Chordata; class Actinopteri; order Centrarchiformes; family Oplegnathidae; genus Oplegnathus; species Oplegnathus fasciatus. The sequence goes on along the minus strand of NTHP01000003.1, from coordinate 947,897 downwards.
AAGATTAAAGGAAGGATTTCATGATTTCTGCTTTCTGTGACAGACACACACCTGATCTGTTCTGTCCAGAGGTCTGCTATCCTACTGTGGGAGTGTTTCCAGCTTTCTGTCCAGACAAATGGGAGTAAATGTTTACAATGTCGCTAAAAAAAAAAGTAAATTCGGCTAGTTTCCATCAGCATGACTGAGGTGAATCAAGGTCTTCCTAACTAATCAGAAAACACATCCACATCATCATGCAATTTTTTTTATAATGATCAGTATCGATCTCACATGTCAGCTAAACACATTTCAGATATTTTACAGACGGCATTTTCATGTCTGGAACAGCTGTCATGTTTTAGGCCCAAAAGACTTTGATTTACTCACTGGTCCACTGATACCAGATGTTAATGCCTCCTGCCCACATTGTGAAAGTATCTGGGAAGCTGCAGAAAATATTGCAATATCACTATTTACCAGACCAATGTGTTTCCATCATTATTCATTGTATGATTTTTTGGCATCAAATCTTGGCATAAAAATAAGTGATGAAAACCCAGCTGCGGACTGGTAGAATGTATCACCTCAGTATGTATGTGTGACCGAGAGAGACGCTGTCAAAAGTAACACTTATTTTTATTTGGATGCTTGAATAACACTTTTAAATGTATGTATAAATGCCAATGAAACACACTTTAGCTGAATGAACTGTTCAGGTGACTGATGGTCCGATACAGAGACAGGGGAACAGAGAGGAGGGGAAACAGTGACCAAAGTGGGATGGGTATATGTGCAAGATAAGGGTGAGTGAGAGCAGCTAAGCAGTGAGGTCAAGCTAACGACAGATCCCTCATAATGATGTGTCTGGTTGAGTTTTCATGCCAGACAGGAAAGCTGTTTTAAAGGAGGACCTTTTACTAAAAATCCCACCAGAGACTGTAACTGAGGCTCACAGTAATGGACTGATAAGACCAAGAGGGCCTTCCAAGTCTTCTAAATGGCCTTGTGACTGCCTTGATGTTGAAAACCCTGGAAGTATTGAGAGATTTATAACTGTTTTCAGTTGTAAGCCCTCAGCTGTTACACTGCACACCTCCTCTATTCTCCCTTTTCAATTTTGTTACACGAGGCAAAAGCATCATGCATACAAGAACATGCACCCCACTGGGCTAGTTGACTTCAAACAATACTGCAACAACAATGTCTTTCCAGTCTGTTATCAATTGGCTGGTGATTTGTTTTGTTGAGGTATTGACAGTGACAGCGCAGCCATAAAAGGGCTGAAAAAAGCTAATTTAGAGCAGATTTTACAGAAAACAGAGGAAAAAAACAGCCATTGTGCTTGTCCAGAGGGCCGTTCAGGTGCGCACTAATCAGAAAAAGATGGAAGATGGTGACTGGAGGTTTTTTTTGGGAGGTCTGACTCTGGTCTACAGCTCTACGAAGACAATTATACCTCCATTAAACACAGGAAGCGTAACTCGAAGGCCTCGTAAAGGTTTTCTCAGAGAAAATGAAGACAGAGGACAGCGTTAAGTGCTTCTCGACGTAATGAAAAAGCGAAACTCAGCGCGGCATAGCTTCGCTGAAAAAATCTTGTGTCAACTCCAAGTGTGAGAAAAATGAACAGGTTACTGTTCCCACAGCTTGGGGTTTGTTGATCACCATCCAAAGTATACAGAGAGAAAACGCCAAAGGGAGAAAAGAGAGTGATAGTTTGAATAGGATGCCCCTGTGGACTTGTGGATGCAGTGCAAACACTCCGTAAGCGGATCGTGTTCAGTCCAAATGTGATGCCCTCGTGTGCGGGTCGACTATTTGTTTCCACTTGGCGAGAGCAGAGATTTCATCAAGCATTTGAACATTTTGAGCTCACGAGCTTAAGGCAAAAAAAAGGTACTTTATCCACTGTGTTAATGATGAGGACTGAGCTGAAGACAGAGCTGTCAGTACCTCGCTAAAATCATCTGGATGATAAACAGTAGACTGCTGGTAGAGGGAATTCAATCACCAGAACACACTCACACACACACACACACACATTTGTTTCCATCACTTCTGGGGACATTACATTGACTTATATTAATTCCCTGTAGACTTACCATAACCTTAACCATAACTGCAACTTGCCTAACCCTAACCTTTACCCTAACCTTAAACCAAGTCATCACACTAAAATGCAATGATTTACATTATGGGGACTTGAATTTTGTCCCCATAAGGGAGGCGAGTCCCCACAATGTGTTAACAGATTCATGTCCCCACAAAATGAGTAATACACGACACACACACACACACACACGTGCGATATGTACATACCATATATGCGCACACATATGTTTACGGTTTATCAAGTGGTCTCCCGCTCAGTACCACCAGACATCTACAAAAGTAAGACTGGATACGTAGCCACTCTTGTGCACACATTTACAAGCGTAAAGGATGATCTCATTTACGTGCACCTGTGCACACACACGCAGACAGACACACACATAAAAGTATCAAATGTAGTGATATTCAATCCAGACATCCACAAAGTATTATAACACACCCATGCACAAACATATTCACATACCCATCAACATATGTCCAGACACACACACACACACACACACACACACACTGATGCAGGCATCTGGTCCTTGTTACCTGTTTCAGACCAAAATCAAATCACCTCCTCCCATTCTTCAGTCAGGGCTTTCCTGCTGTTTGACATAACTGCCTTTAGCACCTAATTTCACTGTTTATTGTTTGTCCATGTTTGTATTGATCCTATCACTGGAGGACAAGCCACTGGGGCTGCTGGTGAAATGTAAGGTGTGTGAATTACAATGTTATCGAGCGATGATGACAGCACATTTTTAGAAAGGAAGAGGAAAATACAGATGCACATGTCCGATTCAAGTGAGAGAAACTAGAACGTCATACTTGCAGTAGGATGTTTTTTTCAGCGATAGCAGAAACATTAAGACTTGTTTTATGGCTTGTAAGAGGGGGACCTCTGACTGCACATCCCTGCAGGCCCTGAACGCTCAGCCCTGCAGTGCATGGTACGAGCCACACACCAACACACACGCAAAAGAGAGAACATGTGGAAATTCACACACACACACACACACACACGCCTGCTACTCATCACCTGGTCTAGAAAGCAGCCATCTGTCTTTACAGCCAGATACAGATGAATAGCACTTCAGTGATGTGATACATTCTGCCCGTTTCTCTCTCTGCATCTGTCTCTCAGACACAACGAGAGAAAGAGACACAGTTTGCGGTCCATTTCATCGACATTAGCTAACCAGGAGGGTAAAGCACTTCAATACAACTGCCCAATAAAAGTTAAATAAAGTTAGCACCACGGCCTTTTGTCTCTGACAATGAGCCAGTTGTTCTGTGAGCCAAAAATGCTGAGTTTTACTCATTTTACCAACAGCCAAAAGAGTGTTCATGTTGACTAATGTTATAGTGCTAATGTTAGCTTGCATAGGTTGCTCTCCGTCTCCATACAGTACTCATTGGGTTTAACTTTAGAAACTCTGTTTCGTCTGACTCTGTTTGCGCTCTCTTTGTGCTGCCCTGTTGGAGCCAGGTTAACATTGTTGCTTGTACACTGCTAACAACCAGTGTAACGCTCCACATTTTGTAGATTCAAATTTGCTTCCTCTCCTGTCTGTCTGAATGTTGCTTTGTGATCTCCCATGGTGACTTCAGGTGCTGTGGGAGAGGAGAAATCCCTGTTCCTGTGCACAGTACACATGTACAGTTATATACAAGGCAGCTAGTTAGACTAAACAGCATTGTTACACACAAGGAGAGCATGTGCTCTGTATTTCATGCTATCTGGGACCAATTGACCAGGACGTATTACTGGTGCGTGCAAATATACTTCTGTATTTATAAAATTACTTATGTTTTTCTGATCCAAAGAGGAAAACAAAGTGGTGAGAGGAAAAGAAGACACAGAAAGTCACAAAGAAGAGTGAAGGTGAGTCACAGAGCGAGTGAGAGGGAGAGGGAGGAAGTACGAACTGGACAAAACATGAATAATAATATTCCTCCCTTTCTCCCAGCAGGGAGAAAAGGTAGGAAGAGATACAGACACAAAAAGGAAGAAAGATAGACAGGATGGATGGAGGTGTAAGAGGCTGAGAGGAGAGAGGGATGAAAAAGAAAAAAACAGAGAAAGTGAGGGTAATGGATGAAAAAAGACAAGAATGGGAGGAAAGAATTTGAGAGGGGGATGCACGAGGGAGCGTAAAGTGACTGTAATGTGGATGTCTACAGAGCAGAGCTGCTGTTCTCCTGCTGATTCACTGACAGCGACCGTCAGTGGAGCCTCCGCCTGCATCCCACCACATGTCCTCATCTAGGTGGGAAGCCAATTACAGGAAAGAGAGAAAAACAGTCAGCAGCTTCCCTCCCTGCTCTGATTTCCCCTCTTTACTCTTTTTAAAGATCTTTATGTGGTTTTCCAGGCAAATCCCCCACTGAGGAGAGCGCTCGGCCTGCCAGGGTGCAGCTTTATTTCGTTTGGATCAAAAAAATACCTCCGCTTCCAGAGACCCCCTCTCCTTTACTACACTTTCTTTCCTCTTCGACATCTGCCACCTTCCTGTAGTTTTCCCTGCTGTGCAAATTTTTGCAGATCTTTTTGCATTATTTTCCTCACTACGCTGTTAGTGGCCCAGGAGCTGCCATGTGTTTCGTGGAAACAAACTTTTCAATTGATTATTTAATATATGCTCAAAGGTCCTTTTTTTTGTTTTGTTACCACTGATCTGTCCTATTGAGGATCAGGATGGATCATTGCTCACAAAAGTGCATCAGATGGAATTATGTTTATTTCTACACAGCCACACTTTAAAGAAACCAGTCACCATAACTCTGCTTTTCCTTTTTGTGCTATTGAGCAGATAAAATTTTGAAGAAGAGAGAGAGAGGCAAGAAAAACGTCTGCTGGGGGATGACTGTATAATACAGGAGCAGGGCTGTAGCACAGAATTCTGGGCCCTGTACATAGACAGTCTCTGAGGCCCCCCCATGATTTTAAAATTATTAATACAAGAAATTTTCGTTGGCCCTCCACACCTTTGGCCCCTGTAACTTAGTACCCATCCCCCCACACACACACCCCTGTACAGGAGTGCTCAAACTTTTCTGCTGCAGGATCCCGTTCTCAGTTCCCAAAATTCTCATGACCATTAAAGAGATTTCAAGTTGTCATGTGAATTTAGATATGTTTTGTATTCAAAATAATGATAACTTTATTTATATAGCACTTTTCTAAACAGAGTTACACAGTGTTTCACAGTAAAACAAACAGAGAAAACAGTAAAAATGCTAAAATAATTAGATTACAAGAAGAATTTAAAAAGATTACACAGAATGAAACAGTAAAACAACTAGAAGTATACAAAACTAAAACCAAAACAGGTTAAAAACATAGTTATGATTTAAGATTTTCCAATAAAAGTGAGTTTTAAGAGGTGATTTAAGCCAGATTTGGATAACCCCAGATACTCAGGCAGGGAACTCCACAGCTGAGGGGTGTACCCAGGGTATCAGCACATTAATGATGAGAAAATTTGATGAGAAATTTCCGATATCTTAGTCGGCATATAAAGTGACCCCACATGGTTGAGAAATTATAGTAGATGGATTTGATTTTTTGACAACTTTGCAGAGTATCAAGCCAAAACTGGGCAGTGAAAACTGTTTTGGGGATCAGGACTGTGTTCAGAGATGTCTTCTGTCATCCCTCTCTCCTCCTTTTTCCCCAGTTTCTGTGGTTTTCTGTGTTTCAAGTGTCAGATTATCATCAAAGAAACATGCATCAGCTTTTCCATTTATGAGTGACGGGCACTGTATCATTGTTGAATAGCTGGAATAACTGTTTTGCACATTTTTAGTATTCTCACTTGGCAAGCAGATGACTGCATGACAGCCACCATGATGTTAGAGAGTTAAGGACCCCTCACAGCAGCGAGCTACATTATGTTTTCCTCATTTACTGGGACGTTGTGTCTCTCATGTAGCTTTCATGTCTTTATCTGCCTTGTTTACTCTGCATGTGTCTTGTTAGTCTCAGTGACTGTCATGTCAGTGTTTGGTTAGCTGGATAACTCATGACCTCAGTTTATTTTATATCTAATCTGCTGTGCTGTTGCTCCTTTCTGAACTGCTGGTGGCTCTTTTGTTTATGCACTTTCTTCTGACTGGAAATCCTGCGTACTTTCTGACAAGTTTCTTTCTTAGTGATGCATCATTACTGCTAACACTGAGGTTTCTTGGGGGAAGGTTAGTAGCTTTGAAAGTATGTGCAAAGTAGGATCCAGAGTTGAGGTGAGAGCCAAGTCTAATGCCATAAATGGAGAGGGAAACAAAGGAGATGAGAGGGAGCTTAATACTCTAAGATAACGCTACTTATCTTAAGACCTGCACTAAAGGTGTCAAGGAGCAAAGTTCACGTACACTCACACACATGTGTCACATACAAAATGCACCATACAAGCTTGGATCTCAGCTGTCAGTATGTTAATCAATCATCCCAGCAAGTCAATCAGTCAATCAGCAAATTGGTCAGTCAGTTAGACGTTCAATCATCAGTCTATCACTCAGCCTGTAAGCAGACTCTCTGTCCCCCATTTCAGAGTTATTTCAGAGGTTTAACTGCTGAAACTTTACACATCCTCATCTCTCAGAGGGACCATGACACCAGAGATGCTCCCCTGTGGCCTCATCCTACCCCCATCCAAGGAAACCACGGTCCCAAGAGGAATCAACAGGACACAAGCTGCTGCTCAAAGAGAAAAACAAGTGTTTCCCGTCAAACTTATTATTTTGCCCTAAAATGATCAGACATGGTGATCATTTTGGACAAGGACAGGATCAATTTCTCAACACTAACCTCTCTGACCCTCTCTGGTAAGCACAAAGCTCTAACAACCGTCAGAGTTCTGTAATTACGCCCCCACTTCAAAACAACACTTAGCATGTTTCAAAACTTGTTGTTTATTTCATTTGACCTGACCTCAACCCCAGTGTTAATACTCGGGCTACTAGACGGAGGCCTGGCTTCTGTCTCTGCAGAGCAAAACAGAGAATCTGAGTCCAACACGAGTGAAGCTGTGGTGTGGAGACGGAGTCCAGGCCATGAGTCGGGTTTCATTAATGAACACTTTAAATGTCTCTGGGTGACACACAGGGCAACTGTGGGTGGGGGGTTCAGACTTGGACTTGGTGCTTGGGAATCTAGGCCTCTTTTAGACCACTTTCAGGGTTTCAATACATGTTAACAAGCTCTGTAACATTTCCACCTCATCCTTTCTGACCCAAAAAACAAAAGAAACATTTTTGTTTAGCAGGATTTTCAGGTTTTGCTATAAACATACACTGTGGCATGACCTTCAAAGCCACTAGTATCCACTCAACAGGCATTTCGTGACAGACCTTCATGTCAAAGACTGAATATGATTACATGAGCTGGCATGGACTGTATAAGGAGCATAAGACTTTCAGCTTTTAATTGAAGAGAGGGAACAACTGATGTGTAGAGATCAGCGAACAAATAGCTAACCTTCAATAACCCCTTTTAGGAAGTCTTACAGATTGCATAAAACACAAAGTCTAAAGCTGTGGCCCACTAACTCAACCCAGAAGAGACACAGTGTGGTTCACTTAGTGAAACAAGCAAATCCCAGTGAAAGATTTGAAGTCATTGAGTCAAGCCAACAACGATGTTCACTGACTTAAAGCAACCAAGTGCAAATTTGAAACTCATGTGGTCTTTACAAAGTCATGGCTTCATACTTCAGGGTCTCTAAGTTTAATCTTCTGGGGTCCATGAATGTACAAATTCATGGCAATCCAAACAACATGCCTAAAAATTAGGATGCAAATTGCAGCATTTTCTTTTTTCCACCACTGTTTGCAATAAAATTGGGTACATTTTAAAACTGGACTCAAATAACTTCAGTAACTTGTTTGGTGGAGCTTGTTAGGTGTGACACACAGTCCGGGGGTGAAGGCAGAGAAAGTTGGATTATTTTGGTTGAATTGTGGTTTGCTCTGCCTTGGCTTGTAACAATGGTTTTGAACAAGATTGCTTCATGTGGAAAAAATTGAAAACATTCTTCCAATTTGACCATGTATTCCATAAGTACTAAAATAGTTGGGTGAAATTGGAAATCTTGAAGATAAAGCAGCGATTAGTTAATTGTGCTTTAATTCCTGGATGGATGGTTTTTAAACCACACAGCTACATGGACGGAAACAAACTTTTATCCACATCCAACCATTAAAACAGGGAAAAAAACAACTTGGAAAGAACAATACTTCAGTATAATGGATTTTCAGGATACATGTGTATCATTTTAAAGGGTGGAAATCACAAGAATACACTCGTCCAAACTGTATTCTCGGAGCAGAAAGAGGAAGCGGAGTACAGCTCCAGCATATCTGATGTGGACACAATCCACATATGAGAAACATGTGAATGCCAGCTGTAAAGAGGCCTTCCTGCCTTCTGACCAACAGTTAGCACGCAATCACATGTTTACAGAGGCAAACCCTGAATGAGTGCTACAATGAGTCATGACAGGAAGTGGCTGTGGTTAAAATCCATGGTTGACTTAAACTAAATCTGTCATTATTAAAGCTTGCATTATGTCTTTGACCAGTGGAGGTCTTGTTCAGCAGGTATACATACAATAGGCTCAAAGGATCAGAAACAGGTAAACCATATCAACAGTGAAGAGCCCTAACGTCTAGTGATGCTGGTAAAGATGTAGTCAGGTCAGGCACAGCTGTATTTGTTGAAAGTGAGTGAGTGCCTCATCTAGAACAGATGAATAGTGAATTTGAAAGCAAAAATGTGTGGAATGGGCCAACAGTGTAATGATATCAGAGACCCCCACAAAGATGCTTCAGAGGCAAAAATTCTGCCAAAATGACCAAATCCTGTGTGACTCAGTCTTGAGATATTCCTGAAGGCAAAGTCAAGAAACCCTGAATGTAAGCATTCCTTTTTCTTCGATTATTTTCTCTCTCAGATACGGTCTGTGTTTCACTGTTTTCATCCGAGCACATGCACTGCACTTCATTGTACTGTAGGTATGTGTTTGTGGAGGAAAGCGAGAAAGAGAGAGTAAACTGGGAGAAATGGGAAGAAAAATGGACAAATCCTAATTCAATAACTGTCCTCACTTGGTTAGATCCTCTCACTTAAGGCGCGAGAAAGAGATACACTTTAAAAATGTGAGCACAGAGGAATCGAGGAGACAGATGTGGTATTATTATATGTGCTATGAGACGTCCTTCTCCCTCCAGCGTCATCTGAAGTGATGTCAGTTTCTGATGAGCGCTGCACACCTGGATCGGCATCTTTTCTTTTTGTCACATAATGTGCTGTAGTGCCCAAACAGGGACGCACAGTCATCACATCTGTGAGTCATTGTAGGGCAGAAAATCAAAATTTCCTTAAGCCCATGGTGTCCTTTTCAAATTACTTGTTTTGCTGGCCTATGTAACTTGCTGAACTGCGACCACTTTGGCTGTAATGTATTGTATGTAGTAATTATGGAAAAATTAAAAATGCTAAAATGTACCGTAACAGTAGCACAAATAGAGATGTTTCTTTACCTAAATCTTTATTTCAGATGCAGGGTTTTAAGCCTGTTTGGCTCTTTTTTGTCACAGATAAAAACAGGTCCCAAGAGGCAACACTGCTCCACCTGGGCACCTCCTCTGATGTGTGATTGACGGTCATTAGTCTAATTAAAGTTGACACGAAGTGATTTCTCGACTTCTGCAAAGTGTTGAACAGTGCAGGTCTGTTACAGGTGAAACATGGGGGGATTTTTCACCATAAAACTTCCACAGAGCTTATTCCAATTGACAAAGAAAGAGGATATTTGTCATTCTGTCATTGACTGTACTTGCATCTAATTGAAACACACATATCATTCTACTGTCTGGACTTCCATGACAAAAATCACAAAAACAATGGTGATTTTTAGTCGGTATTTGATATTTTCTGAAAAGCTTTGCACAGTACATTGCATATGTACCTATGGAAGAAACATGATTCTAAAACAACTAACGTGAAGTCTGCTGGCATTAGCTAACATTATCCACAATAAGCTACTGGTCACACCAGACCAAGTGAGGCTGTAGAAGCGAAAAAAGTGTATTGAATTGAGTAAGGGCGCGTTTTAATGTTTATGAAGTCAACTTTTCATTTGTAAGAGAATGAACGTGCTATTTCTTCTTTCAAAAGTTACATAGTCTCGCTTTAAAAAACAATTGATTATCAAAATTCTATTAATTTTAAGTTAATTTTAAGATTGATCAACTAATCATTTCCACTTTCCATCACTTACTACTTTACATCTCTTAGTGATTTTTTTTCTCTGAAAAATCTGAAACCAAGAACGTATACTCTTGCTTTCCAATCAAGACTCAATGTTCAGGCCTTAGTATCTTCCCATCTCAGTTAAGGTGGACGCTAACATCTGCTTGACAACACTGGCTGTCACTCATCAGCTGATACAAGTTGATGTCAGACTAACATTAAAGTCCCTCTCATGACATCCCACACGTACTCGAATGTAATGCATGCAATATACAATAATCTCATTGAGTGCTGCTGTTTGGTGACTCGTTCAGGTGCTGGAAAGCAGCCTGTTTGTTCTGATCTAAATGATACTTTTCCGCTCCAGCCATTGGAATCAGTAAAACTTCCTCCAAACACTATCAGAAATTATCAAGACACCCTGCCCTCTGTGAGCTTATACTACAACAGAAGATGGAGATGCCTATGAACTTACTTAGGATACTATGGAATACAAAACTATAATGATCCCACTGGGAGAGATGGATCATTATAGCAACAAAAGTAGCATACAGTATGGAAACAATTAAAACCATCATGTCTCCATGACATCTGTCATCATCCTTTACTTAATCTGAGTAGGAACCTGAGCTCACATACTGCAGCGTGATATTATGGGTGCTATCTACTGCAGTAATGAGCCCTGCAGGGTATTTAAATAAAAACAACATGCCAATCAAGTGAAAGGATGGTTTATAGTTTAGCGGAGCCCATCAGTCCTGTCAGGGTTGGACTCCACAGCTGAGAGTGTTTAGAGAGAGAGGGTTTCCAGAAAGCAGCAGAAAATTAACTCTCATCACCATAAACCTGCTGCAACAGCCAGCACAGACAACACAGAGACAATACATACAGACTTACACATAAACATGCAAGCTCACACACTCACTCACATCACTCAGAATCTGGGTCCGAACCACGTATATTTAGCTTGGCATGGCTGAAATCTGACCTCCAGCGAAGACAAAAAAGGAACGCAAAATGGCCAGAACAATAGAAATGTAGAAATCGATCTGATTCGCCCTCATCGCTGTGAAAACCGCAGTGGAGGAGGAGGAGGAGATCTGTGGCGGGCAAGGTCTTTGTTTGGATGGTGAGAGCAGTGAGGGTTTAGTTCTGCACAACACCACAAAACCCTCTGAGACAGAGACATTACATTTACATTTTAGGCGTTCAGCAAACAGTTTTATCCACACCAACGCACACGGAGTGCAGCAGAAGAAGACGGCGGCGAGAAGACCGAGAAGATCAGCAACATTAAAAGCAAGTGCAAGTGCAAGAAGTGGAAAGACTCAGAGTCATAGTGCGCTGACAGCAGTTTGGACAAATGTAATAAATGCAGTTTTTATTTAGACAAATAACTCATCATAGGAAGTTGTTCAATATTTCTTAAATATCACTGTTAGACTTTTCTTAAACATCAAAGGATCCTTTTCATAAAATCTCATGCCTCGTGTTGAGTGCTACCATAATTAAGTACCACAAGTACCGTAATTTGCTGCACTGTTTTGACAGCAACTAAGCCCACTTTCTTTGCAAAGGTGTGAATTTTTCCAAATGGTTAACATGTCATCTTCAATCAAAGCTCTAGAAATATTACTTTTTCCCAGATTATTTGAATATGAGAGAGTAGTGCCAGGTGAAGAAATAAGAGAAGAAAACCAGAAATGATTGGAAAGTGTCCAGACTGTCTGGACACAGCAGAGCTGTGGGTAGAGATTAGACTGTTAGACTGACCAGGTCCGGGTCAAATACGGTTTAAACACTTAAATTGTCCAATCATAGCTTGGCAACCGTGACTAGACACGGCAGGCCTGTCAAGCTTGGGAGTTCTCCACATGCGCTGCAGTCATCACTGAAGTAAAAACAATACTCTGGATCTCAGCAGGAGTGTAAGAAATTATTTATTAAACTATTAGCATGTCCAGCTAACTAGCTTTATGGTAGTAACCAAGCGGTACTTCCAAGGCCAAAGAGTTACATGTTAAATTTTTTTTTAAAAAGCCTTGTTCATGACTAGCACATACACTGTTTGGTATTTCCCCACTATGTGGACACAGGCCATGGACGAGTTCAGTGTTTATGCTAACGTTAGCAGCTTTGTTCTGCTCTTTATTGGATTTGGGGAAGTCTTCAGCAACCTGCGCCAACGTTATCCGAGATAGTGTTACCTTTGCCAAACACAATGGTAGGTCCTCATCCTAAAAGCCTTTTCTCGTAAGGTAAGCAGCCAAACAGAGTTATGTTACAACATAATAACAGTCTGGTGTTTTTCATTTTTCCTCAGCTTGCTTATAATAGCAAGACTTACAAGAGCATTGCATCTTTAGCCTGGATGTTTTTAGCACGATCATGTATGTCAGTATCAAGTGCATATTTAAGACCTCCTGTTCATTCTTGTTTTAAAACGAGATAGCTATAAACATTTTGACTGACTCCTGAAGCTAACGTTAGCTTTATTAGCTAGCTAGCAAGCTACAGCAGCTAAAACCTGCCACCAACAGTTGTCATTTTAGCTGGCAAAATCAATGGCCGCCGACTAGAAATGAGAAGCCTTCTGTTGTCTGTCTCTGCCTGAAATAAAGGACTCACTGTTTCAAAAATTACTAGGAATTTTTTCCTGCCCTGTTATCACTGCAAACTGCTTGTATGCCGTGCAGTGGAAAGCTTGACAGTAACTAAGGGGAGTGGGGCTTACAGACGGTCAAACCTCCTTTGTGAAACTACAGTAAGACGTAAACATCCATCCAGACAAATTTAAACTTTCAGTCTGTCTAAAAAGATGGAAATGTGTGATTTCTTCAGCCCTGTCTGGACAACACACTGCTCCCTTTGAAACTGAACTGAAAGTGATATTCATGTACAGACACAATGGATCAATCTGGTCGCCCCTGAAGTTATTTGCAAAATCAATTTGATCCAGGTCTGTGCTGAACTGCCTTGAGAAACACAGCAAGGAAAATACAACCTCATCTAATCCGCCTCCTCCAGCACCACACATCTCTTGTAGAGCCAAAAATTAAATACGACGCAGAGCCTGTTACAGTCTAACCTTGACAGTGAACAGATCAGATGGTCTGGCCTCACACCAGACCTGGTGCCTCATTTATTAAAGGATCTTCTTACGCCAACAAGCAAATCTAAGCCAAAGTTTGGCTCCCGAAGAAAGTTATCTAAACGTCAAAATGAGTGATTTACATTGATTTTCTCCTGTTGTGTGTGATGTATCATGAGCTACAAGTCTTACAACCTTCCTTGACGTCTGCACTGAATTCATTTATTTCCTTCAAGATGCTCATACGATATGATATCAAAGGATATTTTCATGAATTAGACCCCTGGAGACTGTATGTAATAGAGAGAGAAGCGGAAGAAAAGAACCAGTTTCATCAAGAAATATTTCATACCTTTCAAAAACTGCCCCATATTCCCCTCTTATATTGTCTTCATTGTATTTGCTCTTGTTTAAATTACCAAAAAAACACTTCTCTATTCACTGATGATTCAATAGTTCAACCAAATTTGGTGTTGGTAATCGCTATAAGGAGTCTGTAGTCCCTTCCTCTGAATGGATACAGTGCAATAAAAATAACTAATCCCGTCCTCTCCTGTCAGACTACTTCTACATTTTTGGTTATGATGCAGGCCTATAAACCCCCTGAGGGGGATGCCTTCCTTAAATGTTTTAGCTCTGGACTCAAGCTGAGAAAGAGAAAGTTCAAATTCAGTTTTACTGTCACAGAGCCAGGCTGGTGGAATTCAGCTCAGACGAAAACAGCAGTACAAGGCAAGTAAAAATGTCCCATCTTGACTTCTCAAAGGGTAGCTGGTTGACAAATTCCGACACTTTTACAAACTGCGTCTTCAGTGAAGTTCACAATTCAGTCTCTGAGTGATGATATTCAGGAAATTATTCTTTTTCTCTCCCAAGTGGATATATGGTTTCCAACAAGGGGGATATACTGTGTGGAGTTCTGGAAATGACACGGCGGGCTGGTTTAGTGGTTTCAGAAACTGTTCCACAGCCCCAGAAAGTTTCAGGCTCAATCCTCCCTACAGGCATCAGCAGCCACTTGTCCTGTCAGTGTCCTTGAGCAAATCACTGTTCTGGGAAAGACAGATAGCTGAACACCAAAAATTCCTGTTGTTTCACTCAGTGGCTTAGACCTAGTGGAAACCTCAGCTGTGAACCAAAGGACAGTTGGGACTCTCACCTGAAACAAGTGCTGTTCTTCCCCCCAGCCCTGACACACGGATACTCCACGGTCAAGATCTTACTATCTGGACACTCCGTTCTGGGAAAAGAGAGACACGTGGAAACACATGTGACTGACTGACACTTTTTACCCTGTTTTCCAGCAGTTCTATCATGAAACGGGGGAAGAGAGAGATGGGGAAACAGGGGACATTGTGGTTCATGGTCTGTGCCTTAACCCCTCTAGGCCACCAGGGTTCCCCTTGTTCACAGTTTTAAACGGTTACACCTGGTAGCTGTTCAGTGCATCAAGGGCTTACATCACTTTGACATGAATGGCTAAAATGTCCCTGTTTTCTCTGCACATTATACAGTATGATACACACATGGCATTATACTGGAGCCCGGCTGGAGTTTTGAGGCCGATATCGATCAAAAAAATCAGATGACAATATATCAGCCGACATTCTTTTTTTTTAACAGAAACACATTAGAGCTGAAACGATTAGTCGATTAATTAATTAATAAGTCAGTCGACGGGGAAAAAAGCAAGTATTTTCGTAACTGATGCATTGTTCAAACAATTGTTTTGGGAGAAAAGGTGCCAAACATCAGGCTGTTCCAGCTTCTCCGATGTGATGGGGTGCTGCTATGCTCTGTTTTGTATTTTTGTAAACTGAAAATCCTAAAATGAATGTGGGCTTTGGACCGTTTTGATGACTTCAACGATTAACCCATCAATTGATGAAAATAATTGTCAGATTAATCAATAATGAAAACAATTGTTAGTTGCCCCAAAATACATAATGATAACAAAAAGTTTAGGATTGTTTAAATTACCACAATGTTTTATGTTTTTTAAATGTTATATACTGAATATACTGAGCGTGACATTTTACAGTTGAAAAATGTGTTAAAACATGTCGGTGCTCTCTGCTGGACAAATGAAGACACTGTTACTGAATGACCTCAAACATATCTTCTTTTCTTTCCTGAACTGTGTTACTTATCGGCAGACATACTGTATCTGCCGATACAGATATACAGTATCTGCTATATAACCTAAAATTGGCCGATATTGGCCGGGCTGCTTGGTTTAGCTCTCAGCTCTCCTATAGTTATACAGAAAGAAATGCCATTACAATTAGATTAAATATACGTTGTGAATTTCAAGATGTAAACCAAAATAACAACATATATAAAAGCTACTAGTCTGATCTTATTCATGTAAATTTAACGTGTCAGTATTACAGTGTAGTTTCAACTAAACCATGCAAGGACTCTTTACATGAGTTTACACTGAACCTTTAAAGCGCGAATCTGATTGTATGTGATTCCTTGTAATTTTAGACCAGGTTGAGTGAATGTATAAAAATAAATAATAATACTGTGGGTTTATTATCTGGGGTTTAACCTGCTGCTCAGCGGTTTCCCTTTCCTCCTCAGAATATTGGGTGCATGTGCTCCGCTCACATCCCCTCCTCACCTCCTGACCTACTGTCTCTGGGCACCTTAACAGCATCTGTCATGTTATGTCTGAGCACAAGTAACATTTGGCTCTCTGCACCGCGACCGATTCCAACCATTTGGAGTTTCCCTTTGCCTTTTGCATTTCCTTGAAAATCCCATTAGATTAGACGCGCTACGGCGGTTCATCCAGGGGTCTCCTCTTTGACAGCCTGCTCACACAGTATGTTGTAAAGAGCAGAAACCAATAAAACGCAGACTAAACTCTATTATGGCTTTTGGCACTGTGCGCTAATCTGACAGTGAAGTGCTTGTTTGGTGTTTCAATTAAATGCCGAAACAAACTAGTAATGTGAGAGGAGTGGATGTTGCCAAGACGTGTACAGAGGTTTAGTCTCACATTGATCTTTTAAACCACTGTGGATCATCAGTAAACTGTTATTCAGACGTCGTGGTTCAAGTTGAAAAACTTACAATTTAATGTTGTTTCTGAAAGGTTTTGTTAAGACTTCTCGTGGAGTTGTGCGTCACGATGAATACCCGACACTTGTAAACCACTACATACCTGATTAATCATGTTATGGATGAGGTTGACATGGCGTCATCAGCACACTGCCGTTCATTCACAAAAGATCAAGATGTTTTTAGGATCCTCTAATCAAGTCCATGGGACTCACCTCGAAGTGTCCACTGCAAGCGTCGTCCTGATAGAGCTGGCCCCGGATTCCCACAGGAAAACAACACAGATAGCGCCAAATGGTAAAAGAGTCGCACCATAAAGTTGACCCATGTCCCCTCTGCGCTCCGGGACAGATGATCTATTCAAGTGAAAACCCCTTCACATCAGCAACACGCCGACGTTTTCATCTGTCAGTGACCCGCGCGGGTAGTAGTATAAAAATATCAGGAATCCTTGTCAAGTATCCCGCAGAGGTGACGCACATGGAGCCTGTGGGATAATAAGTGCTGCGCTGTGCGTCCGGAGCCCCGTCCCAACTTTACGCACTGAGGCAGAGACCCCTTGGAGAGCTACTGAAGGGTTTACAGCCCAGTGTGTTCTCACTAATCCCTCTGGATTTACATTCCTGCCTTTAAAGAAGAGACTTCAAGTAAAGGAGTATACAGCAGCCCTGCCCATTGGTGGTGACGACGTGTAGCATATGATAATAATAATAACAGTGGTTAATTAGCGCCCTTAATCCCCAAATTACCTCCAAGTTTCTACTGTTAATATTTTGAAACACATTTCATAAATGAGTTTCACAACATCACAGTGAGCTGGGAGGAAATTCAGGCATTGGGGGGCGCTACTGGCCGCTGTGACGTGAAAAATGGGGTTAATGAGATTAAAAATGTCTAATGTGGAATAAAAATCAATCTAAAAAAATAAGATGGGCTGGGTAATGATAAATGCACAGAATGCCAAAAATAAAAACAACTCTATGGAAACAGTATCATTTTACATCTAAATAAAGGCAGATTCAGTGTAGGACATTTGATACAAAGTGCTTACACTGACACTAAAACAAGAGACTAAAAAGTCAAGAAAATAATAAGAACAATACAAATTGGCCCAGAATTTAATCAAGTTATAAAAATGTTTGGATTTCATTTTGGAAACATCCAGACCAGTGCCAGCCTCCGAAGGTTAGTGTGCCGACGCTGTAGCAGAAGATCCAAGACGTATTTTGGTTCCAAACCACTTAGTGATTCATGAAGGAGCAGTAATTTAGCATCAGCTCTTTGACAGGCTGAAATTCAGTGCAGATATTTGACAATTGGTGGGATGTGGTCTTTGTTGGGACTCGAGCTGAATGAGCCGCAGCTGTCTGAGAGCTTTTTTAGAAAGACCAGAGAAAGCTCATTACAAGTATTGTAGAAATAAAGGCATGGATGAACTTCTATAAATCTTAATTGAACATGAATTCTGACTGCCATTGAAATTTAGATCTGAATCCATCATGAGTCAGTGACAGAGAGTCAAGATGAGCACCAAAATGTACTACTTCAGTTTTATCCATTTTACATGAACTTGTGGCACACCTACTGAGTTATTGATTTGGTCAGGTAATCAGGTAATCTATGATACTGATTTACTTATACTCATTTTATAATACAGATATGTAAATGTGTGTGTCATCTGCATAATTATGATGTGAAAATTAACTGTTTTTTTGTATTTTGTTGAAGCAGCAGTCAACAAGTTCCAAGCAGCTTCAGTGCAATTCAATTCTGAAGTCCCAACTAGATCCCATAGTTGAGGAACAATTTGGAACAATTTGTCTCTGATCTTTGCAGCTGTTGTCATAGCAATAACAAATATGTTGAGCCAGATGAGACAAAGCTTCGTGTAGGGTCCACTTGTTGGCAAACTGCTGTTGGAACCACAAGATCCAGGATAGCGCCACGACTGGGAAAAACCAAAAGATGTTCTAATCGCAGTCTGGTGCTCAGTGCAAGCTCACAGCCAATCAGATAGCAGAGATTTATTGTGTGTTGCTGTCTCATGATCTGCTATGTTTCATGCACATTAGATGTAAAACATGACACTTTTATACAAACAAGTATACATTTTATCTATGATTAGACTTCACTTCTCATTGAAGTTCCTGTTGATAAGTGTATACAGTATGTGTAATGTTTCCATGATTGCATTTTCCATTTCGCCAGTTTGAATTGCTTCATAATGCAAATACTTACAAAAACAGTTTGGAAATAAATGAGACAAACCTTATCACACTATCTGTCAAGTTTGGTTTGGAAAATAGGCTAAAGGCTGAGGAGGAGGACGTAAAAGAGAAGAAGAAAGAAGAAAGAGATTTAAAAAATGACCATGTAGGGGTCCATGTAGAGGTCAGTTTTCTATGCATAATAATTATCCGCTCGTTATTTGTATTTTTTTAAATCATACTTGCAATCACAGCCTGATTACTTGAGCTGTAAGTTTGTCATAGCCTTTTAAAGTTGGACTGCACATACTGCTATCTGATTAGCCCAGTACACTATGTACAAAATCTGTACTTCCCCATTATTATGATGAACTGTAATATGCACATTAACATCTAGAATCAAGGACATCAATGAGCTCATGCGAGCCCTGTTAACTGTACAATTTAGTTTCTTTTTATAAGTGCTGAAAATAATGTTCTTCATATCTTTCGCAGGTCTTTCATACAGTATTACTGTGAAATGCAAGTGTCTGTGCTGGCCATCTCTGAAGATGCTGCATCTTTATTCCTCCGCTTGACATATCGTTAATATGAAATAACATTAATACAAATTACAGCCAACCCTAGATGAGTAATTGAGTGAAATTGGAGCCAAATTGCACAGTATTGCTCAACATTTTCTGCTTACAGAACCTGATAAGAAAAAAAAAAATAGTAATCCTGTAATTAATTTTAGTGGCATATTACACATACATCCCTAAAATCTTTGTAGAGCATTCAGTAATGGTATAGTATACCTATAATGTCATGTGAGATAAAAAATGGCATGAAGTAGGATAAGCTCATCATAATTACACACTGAGTATGACACCGAGTATCTCGCACACAGCCAACGTCCCTGTCTGAATGAAAACACTTTGGGGGATTTTGTTGTCGTCAAATTTGATATAAATGTTGTAGTGAGTTTTCATTCAGGGTGACTTGGTTGCCAGTTGCATTACTTGAGTTTCTGTGGGCAGTTTTTGATGATTCCCGTTAGAAATAAAGAGTTATTCCATTGTTGTGAGAGCAGATCTGACCAATAGTCACCTCAGTGGAAAGCGCGGCGCAGTGGTCAGTGGACGGTCAGGCGATGTTAGGTAACTCTGCACTCAGTGGTCTCTTACACCGTCTATTCCCGCTGGTGCATGGGGTTCTTGGCCACTGTTCAATAGAAACAGCTGGTTTTATTCACCACAAATGAATCACGTTAGAAATACACATGCACTCACTTACACACATGCAGTATACATGCATGCACACAGTAACTTGGGTCTATAGCACATCAAATTAAACTGCACAGTCTCCTTTGGCTCCATTCCCTGTAGAATCAAATAAATTCATAAAATATATAAAGCAACATTATTAAAGAACCGCAGCAAAAGGCAGCTGTTGAAATGGCAGTCTCTGCTTCATTACTACGACCACACAGGCCATGGTTTCTCTTGTTCCCACGAAGGAGAGTCTCCTTTCTCGGTTTACTTTGGTTGTGGTTTTTATTTGGTGTTTGTCTATCTGCATATACGCAGGCTGGAAGAAATGTGTTTTTCATTGAGGGCTGGGGCCACATTTTGCGGCGTTACCAACTTCTTGTCATTCATTGGAAAAAACTGCCCAATTGTGAAACACATAGAAGCAAAGACATTTATCCTTCGCTTCCCAAAGGAGTTAGAGGGGACTTTAGGGGACTTGTGATGTAAAATGGGCACAGCTTGGTTGCTCATCACCTTTAACTGTGAGCATATTGCATTTACCACTGAGTCCTTAGCACTGCTTATCTGCTAATCAGCTAACATAACAACTAAATTACCCAGTACTTTAAGACATGCACTGTTTATACTGATCTGATTCATTCATTTGCCAGTGACTGAAACACTGAGCAGAAATATGGATGTCTAAATGCATTTATTCTAACTGGGACTTCAATTAGGATGTGGCAGTTGAGATGAAGCCCTTTTCTATAAACAAACAAACATGTACTTTCTTTGCACGATCTTTCTTACCACGAAAACACACTGAGTACGGCACAAACGTCGCCTCTATTCATTTTCTATGGGACACGAGCAAATTGCTTTGCAATGCATTGTAGGATTCCAGGCGACATGGGACTCCACAGTGATCTGCTGAAAAACTGTCAAAGACAAAGTTTAGTCTTTACCTGCTGTGGATGTGTCTGTGGAGAGGATCATTAGTTTCTTTCCTCTTTTATATGTCCTTTGCCTCCAATTACAGATACAAACAAAAACAAAAAGTGCTGTTTGGCACAAAGTCACATAAATTATTAGAGAAACGAGAAAGAAGGGATGCAATATTGTGCGATTTGTTCACTTGAAGTGGGTCTTCACCGTTAGAAGGAAAAGTGCTAATGTGGCAAAATCAACAAAAATCAGTTTCTCTACTTGTATTACAGCAAAACTCCTGTCAAGGTGTGCATTAAATGAAAATAAGATCACATCTTTTTAGCTGTTAAACATCAACTTGTCCACCAACAGACATGCTCAACCACAACTGTCTTGATTAGAGCCTGTCAGTCGTGGGCAAATGAGCAAGGCATTTGACCACACATCATTGTTGTTGCATTTTTGTGATATAATCTCTGACTTTCAAGTACCTTCATTGCTGGACCCAATTAGTTTTTAGCAACAGCAAACCATCAACAGGACTCAAATGACAGAAGGAGCACTTCAAGGATGTGTGCTGTCTTTGTTATTTTTGCCAACTATATTAGCTCCAGGAGCACAGTCATTGATGATACTATCTGTGTTGAGTGTTTGGAAGACATTAGCCTCTCTAGAAGCCTTATCTCTTCTTTTGGGCAAGTCCATAAGTGGAGGTTCAGCATCTGAACATGTGAAATGGTTTGACCCTGAATCTCAGGAGGAGGTAGGAGTTACAAATTCCTCGCATGAGAAACATGTTGTTGTTGTATCTGGGTGGACAGGCCGAGTTTATGGCTCCAACTGCTGGCACTTAACACTCCACTCTTTCTTATTAGAAACAAGTCACATGGTGGAGAGGCATGAAAGCTCCTCCATCAGTTACAGTACTGAAGTGTGTCAGTGGATGACCTACGGTACTGCTAGTTTTGGTGCAAGTGTACATCATCAAACAGGGTGCTGCCCCAGAGGAACGAAGCTGCAATCTCTCAGCGTAAGGACATGATGAATCCATCCCACCCACTGCATGACCTTCACTCGCACGGAACTGAGAAAGTATTCCCCCCTCCGGGACAAAGCATGTCCAGCTGTCCTTGTTACACACTGCAGTCTTTAACCTTTGACTCTGATAAGCTTGAAGTATGATGCTCTTTTTTTTTTAAAAATTGTATGGTTTTATTCTTCCTGTACCTTTGTAAAGAAGATTGTACGGTAGACTTGTACTTGCAAAACTTTTTCACCCTCTCAGACAATCATCACCTCTTTCAATGCTATCGGTCATTTTGAGAAGCAGTATCCCTTTTCGTAAAGTAAGAAAGATAAGTTCTACACTGCAGACATTACACAGTGTTGAAAGATATGATACTGCACGCACTTTTGCAGTTTTTGGAATTTATTGATAATCCAGTGAAACACCTGCATGTCAGAACTGACATCAGAGACATATTTGTAATCTTAGAAAAGCAAAAGAACTGTGACTAATTCTGTTTCCTCTTAATGCTTTTTGTCCTTGCAGTCCATCATGATATGCTCACTGGACAAGTACAGTAACATTTTCCAGTCTCTGTGTTGGTAAAATATGAAAATCTCCCTTGCCTGAAAAACGTAACACACATATCATGACCTCATGTCACAGAGCTGCACAGAGATAACTTATTTTTACAAGTGTACTCAGAAGACAAATAGATTTGTGTAACCCCTCTCTTCATCTGTGTGTTTTATTCATAATTGTAGTCTTCCACTAGCATAAGCAACACTCCCATCGAACGCTGCTTGTCAATAAAATACTGACAAGGAGATGTATGAAGTAAATCTGGCCAAAGTTTTCATGTCTTCCAGTTGGCCGCTGCAATTCTGTTTTTATTGTAGTTGTGTTGCTTGGAAACTGAGGGAGTTTCAGAAATATGAGCGCTGCGTGTCTTTCTTATCATAGTAAACACCTGACTGTTCAGGCCAAATAACACAGAAGCGATCCATCAGTGTCTGAGCAGATCGTGTGGAAGGAAAACCTCTTTTGTAACATGACTTATTGCGCAACTGAAATGTTTTGGTGTTAGTTTATGTTTAGCAGAGACAAAAGTTAATAAATTGACATTTGGGTGACCTTTGGACAAGTGCTTTGGCCTGCTTTTTTGTTTCTTTCCCTCATCATTTCTGACAATTTGTTGGGTTTATTACAGCAGACAGCAATGGATTTAGCAGAACCTGTCCCAGACTTATTTTTTTTAATGTCTTGATCGGGTCTCAGTGTTACTTTTCGGCAGTAGCTGAGGTACCTGTAAAGGTGTTGCGTATGTAGTACAGGCTTTACTCTCACACTGACGTGAACCTGGGGCCTTTGCTCCACTGAACTTGTAAAAACACAGCGGCATCACCTCTTATTGTTTCATGAAATTCAAACTGGAAAAAGTAGATTTCTGTCCTGCGTATAAAAAGCTCTAGAGATGTGGTGCTGCCAATGGAAAATTATTTTTTGGTTTACTTTACAAGGTTTTGTCCTCCCATCTTCCAACTGCTGTTCAACATCTGACTTTCAGCTTGAGAACTTTTGGAAAATGTTATTTTTAATATTTCTTTACTGCAAGTTGACTGTATTGAATAAAGGTGAAAATCATGTACGGTATGAATGATTTAAACAAATTTCCTAGAACTGTCAGTACTACTACTTCAATTTCTCAGTTTCCCATTTGTCTGCAGTATATAAGCGCTGCCAATCATGAAATCCTGTCTCCTGTCCTTCGTCTACATCACCCTTGTGGATTTAAGTTGGGATTAGAATAGACAACCCGTCTCCGAGCAACACTATCATGAAAATGCACGCAGGGGGTAGAAAACAAACCAGTATGACTGAGAGCTCAAGAGGAGACCAACATGAGAAGCTGTTTTTGTGCCTTAAAAGCGCACAAGTTGCAAAAGTGATGAGTGGAAAATGCTCAATATCCCAAGAAGGAAACCTCTCCGTCAGCCCCGAGTGCAGCATCCACTCATCTGATCAGGGACCTGGATTTTAATAGTTTTGCCCAAATAAAGGAAGAAATGTCTGTTTAACAGTAAGACAGCTCACACTGTTACTGCATGTTTATGGCTGTTTACTGAATAGTATAAACGTTTGTCAGGCTCTTGGATCAATGCTTTGGTGATCAGTTTCAGTGTGTTGTGGGTGACAGCTGATAGAGGGGGCAGACTTTTGGCTTTGGATGGAAAATGCGTCATGGTTGTTTGGCTTGCAGTATTTCAGAGGGAAAAAAATCTAACATATGTCATTCTTTTCATGATCCTGTGTGGCTGATCAATAATACTTATTAAATCCTGTATTTGTAATGAGTGAAACTTTGCCTGTTTACACTGCAGGCACCTGAGTTTTTTTTTTCTTTCTCCAACACATCTGGCATATGTCTACATGTGTGGTATATTTTGATGGTAAACAGCAGGAAGTTCATAAATGCTAACGTTAATATCCAGACTGAGGGGGCTTCTGGCTTCTTAACTTGTGCTGCAGGCAAATAGCAGGAATTTCATGCTAACTTTTTTTTTAATGCTAACGTTACTTGTGCAATGGGGGGCTTTGGTGCTTTTAACCCATGTTCCCTGTCGATGATTTGGGATGCACATAAGGAAGTAGTCACCACTTGCAAGAGCTAACTTTGTGTAGTTTCAGTTAGCATTGTTAGGGCTACCAGCTGCCATTTCTCACTGGAATTTCATGTTTCATGTTAGTTAGCTATGTAGAGCTGACAGGTGTCTATCATCGTATGGCGTGTGCTAAAAAAGATTTTGAAATGCGATGATTGCTGCGCACATATTCACCTCTAAAAACTCATTTTACTGGTTTCCGGCAAGTTGCATCATTTCTAAATGCTGAAAATTTCAATATACTGTATAAGCCCATAGTGGCAACATGTTTTCTACTCTCAGTTGTTTGTATATTCAATGTGAAATACAATCCTTGCCAAAAATCATCTGAAATGCTCATTTATGAAGTTATGGCGGACAAGTTCACTCTGCTGTCGTCCTAACATCTGCACAACCATATGGTTTCTCAGAATAAATGGCCATGATCAAAAGCTGGTTTCCGGCTTAAAGTTTCATTCACAGTTCACACTGTTCGTCCCTTGTGAATTCACGCTACCCCTTTGAATTCAGTCACTACTGTACCCGCTCAAGATCCTATGATTTATAGTTTGTAGGAGGCTCTAAAAGGGCGAGTTTCTTTGTGCTCTCACAGGTGCACCCAGCAGTCAGCAGCTGAAAACACAGACTCTCACAAGCAAGTCCGGCTTTGACATGACTCAGACCTCAACACATGTCGCCCTGTGCAGCACTGCAGCCATGTGCTGGAGCTGTGTCAACTTTGATGGATTTGGCTCGGCTCTGCGGATGATGTCGTTATATTATAGTAGCCTACATAAGAAAGAAGAACAACAAAAGAAAGGATGATTCTGGGGACACATTAACAAAAGAACTATCAGCTTCAAAGCCTGAGCATTGTGTTTTCACAGGTGAGATGCTATACATATTGGGCCGTGATCTAATGGTGAACAAAAATGTTGCACTGTTGGAATATGCTGTCAGTTCATTCAAACAGTTATATTTGGTGCCCCTGATATCTGTTGTTTATAAGGTCTTTTTCACAGAAAAATCTTTTGATGATTACATTTTCTGTGGCACAAATAAGAGAGGAACATTTTGGGAAAGAGAGTGTTAGATGAGCAGATCAATACCACTCTTTTACCTGTCAGTTAAATATGAGGATACAGCCAGTAGCCGCTTAGCTTAGCTTAGCTTAGCTTAGCTTAGCATAAGACTGGAAACAGGGAAAAACCAGGCTTTGTCCAATGGTAATGGTCCACCTACCAGCACCTCTAAATCTCATTAATTAACAAGTTATATCTCATTTGTTTAGTCCGTGCAAAAAACTAGTGTAAAAATGACAAGTTGCAGTGTGACAGGGGGTTATGTGCAGGATTGTTTCTTTATCAGGCGCAGTGACTTCCTGGAGTCTTGTCATCCCCCTGAGGCTGCCAGGGATGCCAGTGTTATTTATTGAAACAGAGGTGCTGGTAGGCGGATTTTGTTANNTGTTGGCTGTAGTTTCATATTTAGCGTACAGACATGAGAGAGGTATCAATCTTCTCATCTAACTCTCGGCAAGAAAGTGAAAAAGCCGATTTCCCAAAATGTGGTACTATTCATTTAAGCTTGAGCAGTAGCAATATCTACCTCGCCTGAATAAACAAGTAAAAAGAGCACTACCTGCAGAATCTCAACCCTCATCAATGCAATGTTTTAGGTAAAACATGTCACAATGTTCTCCAAGAGGTGCAGTGCAGATTAGAAAAACCACAGCAACGAGGTCTCACTAAAGTCAGACAGCAAGGAACTAAAAGATTACAACTTTAATTTACCGAGAGAAACATGACAGAAGGTTACCAAAGAACTTCAAGTTGTAGATAAAACTTTGAGTTATTGAGGTGAACCACCTGCAGCAAATGTTGCAATAGCACAAATACTCCCTAATGGCAACACCTACAGTATCAGTCCTTCTCTTGAAATTTATCTTTTGCTTTCTAAAATAAATCCTGTCCCATGTGTGACCTTCATCAGTCATGCCAGTGGTACTTACTGTAAGTGTAAGGGTTTCTACCGGCTTAGCGGGAGGGTGTATTTTGATAAATGAGAAGCTGTGTAAACTAATGTAAGGGGGTAACCCTCAACTAAATCCTACTCAGTCAGGCCAGAGGGGGATCGCGCTGCAGTAGCACCATGACCCAACCAGGCGGAGAGCGCTCACACTTTGTGTGTGTTCAGTGATCGGTTTAATGGGGTAGAAACGGTGGCTATGTCTGGAATGCCTCCCAACACGGCCATGACCTCCTCGGACGGGAGGGATTACAAGCTGTGGGAGAGGACAGACCTTCTTTTTTTCACACACTGGGCAGATCCTGCGGTCAGACCTGCAGATCAGCAACATCACAGGGCCGCAAAGGAAAGGGGTCTATGGTCTTATAGGTGCTGGCCTCGACAGTTTTTCTGCACATACAGGCTTACAAGGTTTAAAAGGTTTACAAAGACCCCCTGACTGACCCACAATACAAATACTACAGGACTACAGCACTACAGGACCTTCAATAATCCATAACCAAATGTAACACTGTATGATTGCATTGAATTTCCAGCATGTATTGTCATCAGAGCTCTACGCCTGGCAGTGATCTCCCACTTTAGCTAAATGGGACCACATGTAGACAAAAGTCAGATATATGACAGTGAAAAAGTGTGCTTAGTTGGAACTCTATTCCCCCAGCTGACTTTTAATTTACACCCTGCCAGCATGAAGTGGGGAACTGAATGGGGGAAAATGTGTAAATCTCCTCGGTGAAACTACAAATTAAACAGCTCTGAAAAGATAATGTGAAACCCTCGTCATGAATCAGGCTACACCATACGCGGCTGTGTGGCCTGGGACAAACATTCCTGCCTGCAGTAAGTCACACAGAGATGGTGGTAGAACACACACAATGGAAAAGACAGGATTATTCATCATTCTGTTCGCACTCAAGGGAAATACTTAATGTCTTAACTCACTTTGGAGGTGACGTTGCCCCAAAAGGAAGAGAGACACGGCGCCTAATGGGGCCAATTTTTTTCCCTCAATAATGGCACACTGAGCCAAAGCGAAGGTCTGCTCACTGTCCACTCAGCACCAGGCTTCCCAAGTTAACCGCTATGCTTTCATTAAATGGACAATGTGCTTTCTAGGAACCCCGAGTTAATCAGATCGACTGGATGAATGAGGATGACAGGTAATTCTAATTAGAGCTGCGCACTAAATCTTATTCCCTGCATGTGAGGTCTTGCTACCACACAATGTAAGCATGTGTTTTGTATGTGTGTGTGGGTGTGTTAGACAAACAAGGTGAAATATTGCACAGGCTCTAAGAAATAAGTGGCACTCACAGACATCAATTATATACAGCTGCACAGTGTATGTACTGCATTACTGCTCTGAGGTTTTAGGTAAAGTCAAAAGTATTTGTATTTCTCATAAACTCTGTCACCAGACACAACAAAGGGGAAAATTCAAAAGTGTATTCCCATTTTATATGTTACACTTCTGCGCCACTACATTTCATATACCACTACTTTTTACTCAACTACATTTATCTGACAGCTACAAACATTTTACAGATTACGATTTTACATAAAAATACCTAAAATACAATTTGCTGTTATATATTAAACCAGTGGTTCCCAACATTTTTTGCTTGTGCTCCCTTACCAAATAGCAGTGTCTGCTTGGGGCCCTTTATCACATTTGTCTATGAGTTGTTGGCAGTTCTACTTAAGAAAACTAAAATTTCTTCTCAGATGGGTTCATTTAAATATTTGAGGCCCAAAGAGGTAAATTTAGGCAATATTTCTTACTTTAAATACTGGAATTACATATTTCTGATAATAATTGTTACATTGTTGTATTGCTACTTTTACTTGGTCACAACCTGAAGTGAAGAGAAACACATCCATATAACCTTACTCACACCGACAGGTAGTCACACCTAAGCAACAAAATGGGTTGATTGTCATTGCTGTCCAAAACAACCAGTATTGTCATGGCGACACCTTTTTTTTTTTT
>NTHP01000003.1:865762-919299 GCA_003416845.1 Oplegnathus fasciatus | reverse complement strand
TTTTTTTTTTACAGCAGACACATAGTAGG
The DNA here is from genome assembly GCA_003416845.1 of Oplegnathus fasciatus. Lineage (NCBI taxonomy): Eukaryota > Metazoa > Chordata > Actinopteri > Centrarchiformes > Oplegnathidae > Oplegnathus > Oplegnathus fasciatus. The sequence continues at coordinate 919,270 of NTHP01000003.1, read as the reverse complement.
AAAAGCACAGGTGTCACCAATAACATTAACAATGGCTCCGTTCTATTCAAGTGTCCCAGTAAGTCATGACAGTGTGACAGTGAGCCAGCATGAACAATACCAGGACCCTGGAGCTGAAGCAGCTGAGTCAATTCATTTTATTCTTTACAGCTGTGCTTTTCATACAGCGACATGTCAAAATGTCTTCTGTGAAAAAGGTCTATTCCACATCCTGTCATCCTCTGCCTGTCAGCAGTGTGGTGGTCCCCAGCACACCTGCCCCTGATTCTCTTCTGCTAGTCCATGATTCCTGCCTGTTTTTGCTTTTTTGCCTTCCTGCCTGCTCCTTTTCTGGGTTTGTTTGCCTTCGCTGACTGACTGCTTGTTGCTGACAGCTGTTTTGATTTTGGACCAAGTAAACAGGATTGTAATCCTACCTGCTCTGCTCCTGCAGCCACACATAAATTACCAGAAACGTTACACATTTAAGGTAAGGTCAAGGTTCGGGAAAGATTGTGGCCATGGTTAAGAGAAACTAACATTGGCTGTTTGTAAGAGACAGGATACAAACCGCAGTCTCTGGTGCCAAAGTCAGACACTTTGTATCCCTAACCATACGCCTTCTTATAAGGCACTACAGCGTTATAACAGCATTATAACAATGTAATGCTACACTCACCTTTGCACCTGAACAAGGATCATTTTTTGCACTAAATCAAGAATTCACTTGTCTGGAGAAATGTCATCTTAAGCATTTGAACGAACTGGTGCGGTCTTTGTGCAGGTGAGGTCTCCACACAAGTGCACACAGACCAGGAAACAGGACACACAAACTGAATTCCCTTCAGCAGAAACCTGAAGTCCTAACTAGCTGCTGTAGTTTAACCTTATTCATTGAAGAGGCTGAATCACAGCCTTCAATATTGCAAAACTACAGCTGGTAAATGACAGTTGGAGTTAACGTGTTTCTGTCCCTAAACATAAAGACATCAGTAGAAACTGCCTCTCTAATCACAACAGAGTGGCTGTTCTAAATAGGGGTTTACAGCCCACATTAAAATCAACACAGGTTTCCTGGTTACCACAAGACTTGGCATGACAACCACTTTCTTGTTTTTAGAGCAACATTAGCTCTGTTTATGAGGAATTATAAGTATGAGTGGAACACGTCTTTGGCCAATCAAACCGTTTGGTTGAAACTACCTGTTGTTTTACAGTTTCCTTTTACTCGCCTTGCTTAAGGAATATACATGCTGAAAATACAAGACAGACCTGCAGTGTTCCCATGGTCGCTGACCTAAATAAAAAGCTGTCCTCCATAATTTCCTTTATGAGGACGACTAGGCACTTGTCCCTGCAGACTTACAGGTCAAACCTGGGAGACCTGACAGAGGCGCTGAGGGCCCAACTAAGATATGTGAGATGCAATATAAACAAATACCGAACAAATTGGACTTCAGGCAACAAATAAATTCTGCAGCATTTAACAAGGCGGGCTTTATTCTACAGAACAGGCAGTTTGGAAATGGGTGGGAAGTGGTGATTTTAAAACTGTAAAGGTACCAGTAAGCAGGAGCAGATGGGGACAGGGGGCAAACTTCTTGTGGTAAAGCCCTCAAATTGCTCTGTGTAAATGTTTTGGTTTTATTATTCGGCTGTCTTTACTGTTCCCTGTAAATGTGGAGCTTGTGAAGGTCGTCATCACGCTGAAATGCAGAATGCAAGGAGCAAGGGAGTTGTGTTATTAACAAACAATGATTAGAGCAAGCGGGGATGAATTAAAAGAATTAGATCGCATTAATCGAAATCATCTGATGATGAGCGACAGTCGGTCTACTGCAGAGAGTTGCTGTTGAAAGCAGACAGTGAAGGTCTGTAACACAATATAATTGTCCTCCCAACTCTCTACCTTTGAAGTGAGGAAGGCAAGAAAAACACAAACACACCTCTGAATACTTTTACACTGGAAGATATCATCAAGTCGAATCAAGCTGAACAATCAATTGTGAGTTTTATGTCTGTGAATGACTGTTTTCATTCAAGAAAACTGGGACAAAACATGCTTGCAGATGGAATTCATTCTAGTCTATTCAGGCTTTAGCCAGTGGCAAAATGATGTTACAGTACTGTATATCTAAAGGTAATATGACAGTTTGACTCTTTATTGATTCTTGTTAATCAGTTAATTGGTGTAGAAGACACCACGTGGAGGATATACAGTATTTATGTTCAGTTACGTGGTCCGTGTGCTATAACTGTTGTAGATTTGGGGAATTTTTCATGCTACAGTACAACCTGCTTAATGTGTAACAGAATATTCTAGCGTTCATCCCCTCCTCTGTAATCATCAGGCTGTTACTGGTGTCTCAATTTATGAGCGACACACCATCTTTGCCTTACAACAAGGTTCTGTGTGTTGGATAGCAGAGAAAGGGAGAAAATAAGGGATTTTCCAGTTCCATCAAACTGAGATAGTTTAGCACCTCTTATGAGAAACAGGCAGTTGTGTGTGTTTGTGTGTGTGTGTGCAACTTTGTGACTGTACCTACATTTGTTGAATGTCTGGGTGTGTATATAGGCGTGTATATGTCTGTGGGTGGGGGTGTGTGGGGGTGTCTGTGAATGAAAAGGCACATCTGTGTGGTCTGTGTCCCTGTTCAGCCTGACGTTCACCTCCCACCGTGATGTAGAGCATTGGCAGAACAGGGGTTGATAAGGAACAAAGGGGTTAATAGGATCTGAGACAGGCTCTGTCAGGTCTATAGGAACAGAGTCACGTCAATAGACACAAAGTCTGTCACACGAAGTGCCTGGTTGAGCCAGAACAATTTGAATTCAGCTTTTTATCTTTGGCCTCTCTGTGTCATATGTTATTGTGTGACACAGAAACATCATCTCTGGTCTGTTTGCCATGGCTTTGATCTGGAGACTCCTAATTAAGAGCTTATTGCAGATATCAAATAAATGTAATGCTTTGTTGGAGCTGACTTTCTGTGCATCACATGTTGAGCCTGAAATGTTTCCCGTAACATCATTGTCACATAATCATCTGACATCCATTATTGGTTTACTCCTATTTATTTATTTCGCCTGGCAGGCGAACAGAGCAGAGGTGACGCAGTCGCTAGAGTCTGCTGGCTGGGACTGGTGCGTAGTACACGGAGTAAGCTGTGAGGGCTGAGGACAACAGCTTGGCGGAGTAAAACGCATGGCTCATGCTGCAGTGATTAAAAAAGTAGAGATGCAGTACATGTTTATCAGTATGTGGCATTCTCAGACCTGCTGATCAATGCTTTGTTCCAAGTCATCATCCTCCTACGCCTTTTCTCTTCTCTTCTCTCACAGTCAACTGTCCAACAGAGCACACATATTAGAATAATTGAGGGTACGTTACTGTACTTCATCAGAAATGCCAGGATCTGATGCACCCTGGAGATTTTTTACTTCATATTTGCTGAAAAACTGCATCTATTTGGTAACTTACATTTTCACTTTCCTCTACAAGATGAATTAAAGATGATTACTGTCATCTCAGTAAGAGTGGGCTTGTAACCTGAAGGTCACCAGTTAACATTCGGACACCTGTAATAATCTGAATGGATAAAGTAAGTGAGTAAAGTATGTATTCATCTTCTCAAACAAATACTACCATGGTACCCGAGAGCAAGGCATTTAATCGCAGTTTGCTTCTATGGACATGCTTTGTGGGTGTAATTTAATTGTATTTATGTTGTGTTGCTTTACATACATAAAAGTAATACCAGAATACCATTAAAAGCCTTCACATTTTTAACTTACTTTTAACTACTAATAGTGGAAAATGAGAAATGAAATGAAAGGCTGTGCAGTTATGGTGCTTTTCTTTGCTCAGATTATATCCAATGAGAAAAAAAAGTATATTCCTTTTATAAACATCCGAGGAAAATAACTGAATTGTGCTGATTTTGACATCAATCTGTCTCCATAATGCTCAGATAATGGTACTAATCTGGATTGAATGTGGTCACAGTCTGATTGTTTTTGTTCTTTTTCATTTCTTTTATAAGAAAGTATCTAGAAAATAAGACTCCAGCCCATGAAATGTGGTCCTTGAATGGTCTGAAATTCTCCAGGGTTGAGACACCACTAATAGCACCCTTTCACAGCATCTTCAAACCCTTTAAAAGTTCAAAAATGGGTTTCGTGCAGAAGGGCCTGTCAGCAAACACAACAATGGAGATGGCTAGAATAGAAACGAGTCTCATGTGTTTTTGCTTAAGGTTGCCTGGCCCATTGTTTACACAGAGAAGAGGGAGACACACTGAGTCCAGCTGCTCTGGAATATTTGGGCCTCGCAGCCTTTAACACATCTTCATTGTAGCGCTCGCCAACCCTCCCCTGCAGCTGCAGTCATGCGCTATGCTGTCCCACTGAATGCACAGCAGGGGCAGTTTGTTGTGATGAAGATATCTGTACGAATATGCAGTGTGTAACATCTGTTGCATTTATATTCTGTCTTTCATCAGCTTCAGCCTAAAGGTAATGATGTTGGCATAAAGTGGCGGGTGAATCTTAATCTGTCAAGAAAAAAAAATCCCCTTTTTTACACTCATGTAAAGCTTCATAGTAGTGAGGATGCAGCATTTCAAGGAGAAAAGACTCATTAAGGGACTGTATGAAAATTATTAGGAGGGGAGGGAGGGTCAGAAAAGGGGGAGGGGTTATATATTTTATCTTTTGTTGAAGGGAGGGAGGTCCTAACTTCTTTTTAAACATATCAAGCTACAACATCATCTGATCCAATAAGTTTCAGCCTCCTCACCACGCCAATCATTTTTGAACAGTCCCTAATGCCTTTATGAAGTGTATTTTGTCTACATTGTGGGTCTTTAAAAACACATGTTGACATGTTTTCTCTGCCTGTCTCCCACTTCCACTCCCCCGGCAACCTGAACGGCGTCCCTGTCTTCTTCAATCCAGCTGGCATTAGATCCGGTGCCGACAGACTTGAGACCTCTGACCGTGCTGTGATTTCAGGGCCCAGAGCAACCTGAGCCAGAGGGGTTAAAGTTCTGAGCTGGCACAAGGGGGCGTGAAAGCTGGTCTAATCGTGACAGAGAGTTCATTAATCATGGTCACAGAAAGCTCTAATAAAGGCAAAGAGGCAGATCTGATCTCGGCTATGGTTCTCTGATCCTCCACCAGGTCTGTAGTGGGCTCCAGATGTGAGGGCTGACAGTGGAATCACTCACACAAACACACGCGCAGGTCCGTGCGCACACATTGTTTTGCACGTAACACCCACATGTAGTCACACACACAAGGGATTTTGTAAATTCACGTGCAGGATTTTCCCTTCAAAGAGCACAGAGGCAGGGTGTGTTTGTTTTGACATAATGTAGCTCAAATGTGATGTTATTGTATAACTGAGGTGGAGACAGCAGCTTTCACCTGGAGACGCCTTTGATGCTATTTGCTCCACAGCCACTTAGTCATTATGTGTGTGTGTGTTTGTGTGTGTGTGTTGTTTTCCAGGTTTAGTTTAGTTCAGTTATAGATGCTTTATCTCAGAGATCCACAAGAGGGCAGCATTCACGCAGTTTTATCAGGAATCATGATCAAAGTTTCATAGTTCTGACAGTCTGGCCAGGAAATCATATGTCAAATAAAGACATTACAAAGGACTTAAATTGTTATAAACATAACAAATGATTGTTTATTATTTTTCATTACTAAAACACAGTGCTCCAAAATCTAATATCCACTTACTCTTATAAACTTTAAATGATTTAATTAATCTCTGATACTTTTGAGATGTGTCTTATACATAAAGATGACTAAAGATGTTCTTTAGCTTGCACTGGTGGTGGAACTTATGAGGCGTGACCAGAAAAACCAGATCCCATCTGAGGTGAATGTTGAAGATCTGACCACAATGAGAGAAACAGTGAGTTTCTGAGACAGTCAACCCACTACACCTTCTCTGCTCACACCAACCTGTCTCTAAAAACAAAGAGTAACAGTAAAGATTACACTGTTGTTTTCTTTCTGTCTGAAGGCTTCGGGAGCTTGAACTTGGCATCGTTGAAGCTGATGCCAAGCTTCTTTTCATACTGACGAATCTCACATTATCTCTGTAATCTCTCTAATAAAGGTTTAAAATGGCCCAGAAATACTTGTATTAAAAAATACTAAGATAAAATACTATATACATATATATATATATATATATATATATGTATACTAAGATATCTAAAATATCTATCCAGTACTCATTTTTTTTAGTTTGGAGGATGTTTAAGAAAACAATAAAGGAAAATATTCTTTATTTATATAGTTATTTTGTCTGTGACTGTGCAGTGCAGTGTTTTTCCACTTCTAACTGGGGTCACGGTGTTTTAACCATTTACGTAAACTTCACCCAACTTGGAAGGAGAGGTTACTGGCAGCCTGTGCACTCCTAAGGTACACTACTCGTATTGATCAGGGTGCTGAGTGGAAGCAGAGCACAGTCAATATATGTGGCCAAGATGGGTGAATCAGCCTGTAAGGTAGACAGCAGCACTGAGGTAAAATTCACAACTCTGCCTCTTTTTCATTTATTTATAATGTGTTTCAGAATGGAGCTCATACCTTATACTGCATACGACTCATACGTTATGTCAGTGTGTATTTTACTCCCAATTATCTTTAGGCTTCTTTGATTATGATATTGTAACAGTAGCCTATATTGTCACACTATCGCTCAATGCGTCAGTCAGTCAATTAATCTAACTCTTTATTTTCCCAGTGCATAGCTTTGTCATGCATTTAGGTAAAAAAAAAAATATCCTGCAGTTTATTCTTCACGTTCCTCACATCTAAAACACACGTAACAAAACATGATGATAATATTTCTGACTATTCAGTTAAGAGTCGGGAGCTATGCGGCTCCGTGAGGCTGCTTGAGCTAAAAGCTAAGATCAGCATGCTAACATCACCATGAAATGACTGCACCACATGTCATGGAAACCCATCAATAGTTGTCGTATATTTCACTGTGAACTAAAGATGTCAACCGATGGTGACGCTAGAGGAAAAGTCATCCTGTGGGGACCATGGGAATGTCTATACTGACTTTTATGTTAATCCATACAATAGTTGTTAAAATGTATTCACTCAAAATCAAAAATGTCAACTTAAATGACATTGGATTACCATGAATGTCTGCACGAACATTTACAGCAATCCATCCAGTAGGTGCTGAGTTATTTCAGCCTGGAACGGAGTGGTGGTCCGACCGGCCAACAGCAGAGCCACGTTGCTTGATTTTATGAGGCAACGCTGCAAGATTCACTTATTGTGAAAAAAAAGCCTCCCTCTTTCCCCTTTTTGGACATCATGTTATGATTAGACCTCCATGACAGTCTGAAGAAACTCAGCAGTGAATACAAGTGATGAGGCAGTGTGTGGGAAGTTGTTTTTTTAGTCTAGATGGACTTTTCCCTGTGTTTCTGTGAAGACTCTGAAAGTTTTTAATCTTTTTGTCATGGCAGCACTGAAAAACAGTTGGTCTGAACATGAAGGTGGCTTCGCCTCAGCATCCAATTTAGTGTAGTGGAGGACAAGTCCTCTCTACCCCAGAACAGAAAGGCCCTGCTGTCTCCTCAGATGAAAGCAGGTGCACAGTGACAGGCAGTAAATGTCAGACCATGGGTCCAGTGAAGGCAACCGAGGCAGCGCAAGACCAAAGGAGTGAGTCACGGATGCATCCTGCAGTGCAGTCTGGAAGATGTTTGAACTCTGTAAGGCTGGAGATCATTAGTTCCTAAATCATTAGCCAGATTTAATGCTTAACGATCACAGTTTCTATGCTAATGTTCTCCAGACCACATATGTTCCCACACAAGCCATCTGTGATGCCTGCACCCCCACACAAATGAATAAAACTTTGTCAGTGTGTGATCTGTACACTGTTTCAGAGGGGAATTATTACAGACTTCTACTTAGAGGGCAGTCAGAGAGATGAACAGGCAGGTAGACAGCTGGCACATGTGGATCAATAGTGCCAAAACACAGTCGACAGTCAGACCAGCGGAGGGTTGTTCAGGGACTGTGCGTCAGGGACTGCTGCTTACTGGAGTGGACAGAGTTAGCTCTTGTTTTATTTTTCTGTCTTGATATGGGAAAGAACACAGTGTCCAGTCTACTCAGTGTCCAGGTAGTTTAATTTTCTTATTTTTATGACTGATTTAGAGAACAGAAACATTCTGCTGTGGTTTATGCAGCACAACAAAGTGACTGCTTTTGCATCTGTTTCCTCTCTAACTCACTCTTATTAAACGACATGTGAAAAAATAAAGAGCGGCTTAATGAAATAGCAAAAATTGGCACCACTTTCACATAAGGCACCCTTTATTAATCATCTATTATTATTTATTCATCCTTTACTAATGCTTTGTCATTAGATCAGTTATTGAGAGCAGAACTTTTGGGTTGCCAGGTTGTGAAAGAACTCTCTTACAGATGAGTTATTAATAGTTAGGTCATTAAAAATGCTAATAAGTCATTTATAAAGGCTAATAAACCTAAATATGTTAATCAAGTTATTAATAGAGATGTTTATCATGTTATAATGAGCCATCAGCAATAGTTAGTAAGTCGTTTGATACAAAATACTATTTGTAATATTTTAACGATGTACCTAAATTAATCAAATAATAAAACATTATTTGTATTTTAAACCTTCCAAAAAATAAAGTTTAAACTGAGGTGGTTCACCCATTTTTTTTTGCGCATTTGTGCATAAAAAAACCTTAGTAGAGAAGCCAAAACTCGGAAAAAGTCTCAAAATATCGCAAAAAAGTTGAGCTGAGGTGGAAAAGTTGGGGCAATCGTAAAAGCAAAATGCGACAAAGTGCACTGGAAACAGACTTAACAAACAACATGAAGCATTTGACTTAAACATCCACTGAAGCTTCCAAAGAATATCACTGGACTCTTCATATGTGTTCAGAGCACATTATCTGTTCATATTAGAAAAATGTATTTGTATTTGTTTATACCCATATCATCAAGTCTGCAGTTGAAAATGTTAATAATTTAATGTCATAATCTCAAAGATAGACAGGGCTTTCATCAGTGGGCCATAGGCTCAATCACCATTGTGTTGCATCATTCAGCATAAGATAGTGACTTAACACACATTTATTTAAAAAAAAATCTTTGAGATTATGACTTTAAATACTATAAATGGTTTGTGGTCCAGATGCTCTGCAGTACTTCTCCAGAAGGTAAAATGGTCCATCGGAGGGGTCTACCTCATGCACTAAAGAGCTAAAAAGACAAAGCAACCTGCTGGAGGGGGATAAACACCAGACAGACATTGTTCTTAATCTGGTAATTCAAAAGGACTCAGTAATTGTATTATAACTGATCTATAAAGCGTCAGTGAAGTAGTCAGTTAGTGTGCAAAAATGCAAATAAACATTACACAGTACAATTGTATGTGGGTTATGTTAATTTCTTTCTCGTCTCTCTCACTCACAAACTTTAGTTAAACCGTTTCAACTGTTTTGTCTCAGCAGCTGATTCAGGGAACCCCGTATTCTCCTCTCAGCTGCTTTGATGCATCTTTGTAACAGTGGCAGAGAGACTGCAGGCCCACACAGACAGAAGATTACACTGCGGATAGAGCAACAAAATCTCATTTACTTAGCCTCCCCCAGGAGAGGAGAGCAGATCAGAGGAATGAAGAAAGAGAAAGGCATGTCTGTATCAAATGCTTTACAGCCTCATGCCAAGAATTTTATTTCATATGCTTTACGCTAAACAGGATGTGGAGTATTTTGTGCTTTCATGTTTAAAGGATTTATTCCATAGCACCACAGGAGCATCTTGGGAAAATATTTGCTCAAATTCACTTTAATTCAGTCAGTATTGTGAAGTTAAAGATAATCCTCTGTATCAGTATGGGAAATATAGAATTATGTTATTCTACTGCCTGCATTTATTAAGCTTGTACTGTAGGTGGAAGACAACCACAGTGGAGTAAAGGGAACAAAACACACACCTTATACATTCTCCTATTGAGCTACATTAGCTACAATACACTGAATAAAACACTCAAATGAAACTATTTCTGACTTTAGTCTGGACCCTCTAGAGTAACATCGAGCACATCTGGAGCTTTTCTGGACCTCACTTCATGGACAGAAGTGGTGGTTCAAGCCAGGAGAAGGTGCAAATTGCAGAGTGAGGAATGGAGCCATGTTGATTTTGTGTTGAAAGGGAAGAAAAGAAAAGGCTGAATGCGAGGCATGACTTGATATGATGAGTGTAATTAAGTGCGAGAAAGTGTTTTCCATCCAGCTGGGCCCAGGAGATATAAATTTCCACATTTTACACATTGTGATGGTTTTCCGACTCACAAGGACCCGAGACGTGACTTTTTGTGTGGGTGTGTGCATTGGCGTGTGTACTGTTACTATGTGTGTGTATGTGGCAGTAGTCACATTTGTTCGGTGAACTGATATGACATAAGATCACCCTAGGAGTTAGATTACATCACCTTTGGATTGCATTTCCTATGGATATTTATAACTATCGGGAGGGATGTCACCCACTGTGAACAGGAAACAATGACTAAAAGATTTAGTCATGAAGCATATATTTGCCACAACATCTCCGTCAGGACCAGATGATCTGAATGCAGGCAGTGTGAAAAATCCAGCAGGAAAGGCCAGGGGGAAGGTTTGCGTATGTCTCAGGAGTATGAATTAAAGGGAAATTCTGCACTAAAACTACATTTTTATTGTGCTTTTCCAGTAATCAGAACAGCAAGACTAGTGACTGTCTCTGTGGGCTCATAGAGTTTTCCTTTAAATTAATTTCAAACAATTGAGTTTTATTGACTTTTATTTTACTGAGTGCAAGGCTTCCAACTGTGAAGCAGAAAATGTCCCCATTTCCCATAAAGTCACCATGATGGCCGTTAGTTATTCACTGACTCTGGAGGAGCTCCAGCATTTGTCTCTCAGTGACATCATCATTACAGTCTGCTGTTCAGCTGCAGGAGGAAGTTATTTATAGTGTCATACTGGAGGTGCTCCATATTTAAGCCAAATTATGCTAATTGTGAGGGTTTTTTTGTTTTTCTTTTAGCTATGCTAGCTGTATTGCTCTATGCACGGCAGCGTCTATCTGATGATCCACCACTTTGGTCCAGACTGAAATATCTGGACAACTATCAGATTGATTGCCGTTGAAGTTTGTACAAACATTTATGTTCCGCAGAGAAATGATGCCTAATGATTTTGGTGATTCCCTGACTACAGTATGTTTTCTGACCAAACACCTGCCAAACTAATTCCCACTTTGTACTTTGTGCTTAATGCTGATTTGCAAATGTTAGCATGCTAATACACTAAACTAAGATAATGAACATGGCAAATATTACACCTGCTACACATCTCCATATTAGCACTGACACTGTGAACATGTTAGCATGCTGACGTTAGCATTTAGCTCAAAGCACCGCTGTGCCTAAGTACAGTCAGTACTGAGTTGCTGGCATGGTTGTAGACTCTGAAGGTGCTTTCGGACAGCGAGCGATTACAGCTACATACTGTATGTCACCTGGTGGCATCTAGCTACCTCCTATGCAACTAACAACTTGTAGCGCACACCAGGTTGCTGCCTGGAGAAGTATAATCCCATCACACAGCTAAAGAGAACAGGTTGCAGCTTAAAATAGAGGAAATGGGTAACAATATGACACAACTAATATAGCAAGCTTTAACCATACTTTGAAACTGATGCTGCTCCCAGACCGTTTCATTAAACTGTTTGTTTTCGGTATGGTTGCCATCTTCTTAAAACTGAAAACAATGGAGGCAGCAGCGGCAACCGCTCACTGTCTAAAAGCTCAATCTGTCCATTGCAGTACACTATGAAAATCACAATGCAGTGTGTTTAAATGTTGCTTTAGGTTATCTTTACGACTGAACATTTATCCTCTTTATTTTGTTTCACAGTTATGTTAGTGTGATGTGGCAGAGTAGCTGTTAGCATTGTTGAAACATTCCCAGACCTTTTAATGCATAAAATGAACAGATTTACATGATCCTTTTCACAAACATACATTTAATTATTGTCCCCTGGGTTTGATGTTCCCGCAATATAATAGACCTTTAAATAAATAAATAAATAGAGTATAATAATAATAACAATAATAATAATAATGTTATGATGCATTGCAATTCAAAGCCAATATGAAACAAAAGACCTTTTTCACAGCGGACATTTTGACTTGTCAAAGTAGGAACTGTGACAGTGAGCCAGCATGCCTGATACCAGGACCCTGAAACTGAAGCAGCTAAATGGAATTCAGCCATCATTAATTTCATTATTTACACCTGTGCTTTTCATACTGTGACATGTCAAAAGTTGTCAGTGAAAAAAAGCCAATATAGCTCATAAATGCAGTGCATTACAACAGTTGATTCTCACATCTGGGCCATCTTACTGTTCTTCAACACACCATCAACAGCAAGTTTCACTGTTTGCTCTTCAAGCTTCAAGTTTGCTGACGTCATCACAGTCTCCAGGGCATCACCTAAACTCAATAAAATCCACATGTGTATGGCAAAATCTCTTTATATAATATATCATTTTATTCTAAATTCTTTGAAACGGTTCCCTTCTAAAAGCAAAGACATTCATATACAGTTGAGACAATACATGCCACCAGCAGGCATCAACATGGTCAATATACTATAAATACAAACACAACACAACAATTCCCTTCTAGTTACAATTAAAAACACATAAACTTTTCTGTCATTATATATGTGAAGGCTGCCGAATAAATGTTAAGAATTAATACTGAAATGAAAGTGTTATAAAGAAATACTGACAAGATATCTCTCATATCTTTAATCTGGACACTGTGATGGTGACCTTTAAACTTTTGTTGTTTTTAATGCTGACAATAACAGACCAGACTTAATCCCTGAAATGAAAGTGTTATATTAATGTGTGTCTCATGGCTAAAAATATGACAAAAAAATGACATTTTTTTGATTGTTTCAGTTGTCCAACTTAATTATCCAACTCCACTTCAAAAAAGAAGAGAATGGAAAAAAAAGGTGCATCTAAATGTAATGAATCTGACGTTGATTAATGACTGAATGATGGGTAATTTAATTCATTAGTTGGTTTTTGGTTGCCTTATATTTACTCTGTCTAAATAGGCCACAAATATTCCAGTTTCTATTTTACAGTGTTACTGCAGAGAAAACTGTCAGTCCATGCTAAGACAGTCCTTTTGTTTTCTAAAGTCATCATGCAATCAAGCGTGTGTTCAATCATAAAGTCCAATAGCAGGGGAGCCACAGTGTATGAGTAGTGCGTGACAGACAGTTGTTATTTGGTAATGCTGCTGCTTGGTCACAATCATTTGATTAGCAAAGACCTGATGTTGCACAGCAACACAGCTGACAAAATGTGAAGTGGTTCTTTGCTCTAGTATTCATCTGTTTTGCATTATTGTTGAATAAAGTTGTAACTATTGTAGAAATGTTTTTTATGCATTTACTGCACATTAGCGAGCCAAATGTCGGCAACTGAACATTATACAGTAAAACCATGTAAGCATCTATTTAAACTAAGCTGTGATGTCTGTGAACCATCAAGCCTCCACATGTTTATTGTAGCTTCCTGTGGACGAAAACAAAACAAAACTTACAACTCCTCTTGGGAACTGAACAAAATAAAACAATAATTCAGCAGGCATGCTGCACAGAGTGAGGTAACTGTAACGGCCTCATACATATTGGTAAGGAGAGGTATTTACAGTATGTGGACAAATACTGGCACAGTAATACACCACAGCAAACCACAAGCAGAGAGGCAACATATATACTCCGCAACATTTTGAAAATCCAACAAGTTCTAGTCAACATTAGCATTTGTCGCCCTCTGGGCACAACACAAACAGAGCCACAACATCAGCACAAGTTGTACAGTACAGTTATACAGAGTACAGTTTTAAGAAGTCACAGTGGAAATAATCACAAAGGCAATGTCGGGATGCAGAACACTGTTGATATGGAGAAAGCCGCGGCACATCCCTCCTCCATACAGTGATCAGTGCTTCTCCTAAAGCTCTGTAGATACTCATGGACCATCTGGATATTTGTCTGATATTTGTCTCTCCCTAAAACAGCATTATCAGTTATTTAATTCATTATCTGTTGATGAATGACATGGAAAACTATCAAAGTTGCCATAGCTACCAAAAATCCACAACAGACCTAAAAATAAAAAGACCAGAAATAAATACTTTGAAAGCAGGAGAGGTGTGTGCACCCCAATCGCATGTTATTCCCACCTAACTCCGCCTGCCAGCAGCGCAGTCTATCAGTCCTACAGCACGTCCGATTGGATGGTGTGCCAGCGGGCTGTCTCTGTTTGCCCCCGACTGCACATTTCCTTCCAGTGTCCTTGTCCCGCCTCTGAAGCATCACTGCCAATCAACACACGACCCAGAATACTGCTCTTAGTGTAGAGACGGCCCTGTAGATACAAAGAGAGAACTGGATTTAAAAAGTATGAAGATATTCAGTTACCAATATCTCAGCGTATTAACATAAAACTGCATGTCGCTGTTTAATATGTATATAAGGGACTCAAATAACGTAGAACTTCCTACCTGCATGACAATAAACTCAAGGACCAATGGTAGCTGAGTGATGTCACCAGAGGGCAGGTCAAACAGGAATGGAGCGTTCCAGACGGGGTTTGGACCGCTGGCTCCTTTGGTCTCCTTGGTACCAATTATTTTCCCATCCTGACGCAGGTTGATGACGACGTAGTGGTCTGTGGGGAAAAATGACATCCACAGTCAGTCATGTGTTTATTTATTTCAGATTTTTTTTCTTTTTATTTTAGATTTAGATGTTTCTTTCTACACGGGTAAACAAATAAAAAAGGAGAAGCTAAATCATTGACACTAACATTTTTGGCCGGTGCTGGTGTTAATAAATTAATGTACACTCACTCACAATCACTTGTGTGTTGAGTTCTGTTATCTTCACATGAAACGCTCTACATCCTCATAACCCTCTCTGAACTCCTCTCCCCTGTCACTGCTCCAAATCTGCATCATCACTTGCAAAATATGATTTCCCTTGTAAATCCACTCTAGCGTGTTAATTGGATTTACTAAAATTAAAAAGCAATGTGTCATTGTCAGACAAGAATCGTGCATCTGCAGAGAGCATGTATTCTGACAGATCTCAGGAACTGTTTCATCCTGAAACTCACAAAGAACACATAACTGACCATGTAGCTTCAAACTGTCAGTTTAGGTGCGGGAAACCAAAACATCAAAGTTGTTTTCCTCTTACAGAATCTCCTGCTTCCTCCTCTCCTCACCAGTATCATCAAAGCAGAGCTTTAAATCAGATGCAGTGAGATATGATACAGACAGGAGGGGAAATGACACCGGGCTGATTGGTTCCTAATCTGATTATACTACAAGTCAATCAGAGATCCGGTCTTCCTCACTGTGGCTGAGGCAATAGAGGAGAGTATAGACAAAGGCTGTAAACCTTATGAGCAGTTTACATGACAGCCAGTGTGCTCATGTACGTTGCAGCTTACAGTGTGAGCATACTAACAATATTTGCAAAGCACAAAGCAATATCCATCCACTTGTGGAGATTTGTGGGTGGCAGGGACTTTGGGGCTTAAAGCTGTATGTAACTGCTGTATGAGCTGTATAAAAAAACTGAGAAAGGGTTAAAATAAATGTAATAAATAATAATAAATAAAAAATTGAAGAATTGAAAGTTTTTTACCATAAAATGTTTATGTGAGAATTATCACTTGACTCTGTAGTTTCCCTCAACTCCACAGTGTTTTAGCGTCTTTCAGCTCATTGTTTTGTTTTTTCGGTCTGCAACTTTAATATTTCAGTTCTCTCTCGCAGATCTCACAAACCTTGCTTCCAGCAGCAGCAGGCTGCTGTTTTTCAACAAAATAACTCTAAAAAATCGACTGTAGGCTACCTGCTCAGGCTCAAACAGCTGACAAAGTTAGCGACTAGCCAGTGAACATAATGGAGCTTTTAGCAGCTACGGAGCCAGATATTTCCCTCAGGAGTTGATGGGGACCAAAACAGAGCTAAAAGCAGAGTAAATATTCGACTTGCATTCATTAAATGTCCAGAAATACTTCTGCTTCTGTAACTGCTGGATGTGTTAATAAGCAACTGTTTGCTGACAAGTTCATAATATCAACTTAATATGTCAGTGTTGTGTTTTGGCTTGTTTTCAAAGGCACAGCCAAACAACCTATTTTGTCTTTTTAATATGAGGAGTTGTTGAGTATGTAATCCTGCTGTTAGGTGCACCAGATCAGTAAACACTCACATGGGGCATTACGTAGGGTAATTACTTTAATGTTTGGGTATGAGGATTTTTTGGTCTTTACCTGGAGCTCCAGGGATCCGTGTGAGCTTGGCCAGATTCTCAGCCTTTCGGACCATCACCTTGATGCGCTGCGCCAGTGTCTGGTACTGCAGCAGGATGAACAGCTGGCCCAAAGCCCGCGGCACACACACCGAGCTCTTCCTGTGACCCAGCGTTTCCTGAGAACTCACACTCTGAGGGTGGGAAGGAGGGCAAGAAAAAATGTGAGAGGGGTAAAAGTGTCTTCATTCACTCAGCAGATGTTCCCTTCATCCTTTGGGAGGCTGGGAATGAAATGAAACCAAGGAAAGAAACCAAGAAATTCGAGTTGTAAAGCACTTAAACCCCATGCTCATGAATACGTTTCCACAGTTCTGTGAGTGAATGAGTCGACCAAGGCATTGATACTGTCAGAATCAATATTTCAGTTCCCCTTCAAAGGGGTTCGCCATGAATCACTGCCTGTCAAAGTAAATGAAAAAGTTAGGAGTTTCAATCTGAATCGTTTTTTCTTCATCTGAAGAATTTATCCAAAATATGATCAGTTTTTATTCATGAGGCAGCTTGGATTGACCTGCCTGAAGAGCTCAGCTGGGCTAAATCTGTATCACATTTTCAATCACTTCAAGTAATATTGGTTATATGTAGCTGTCAGGGTTAAGCATTTTGTTGCCAATTTGACCACCCATCCCAAAATAATACAGACGTTCATGTGCTAAGGCACTTTGGATGAAAGTAATATCTAATGTGTAATATCTATGATGGTAATTTCCATCTGATTTCATGTCAGATCTCATTAGCTTTCATTGTTTGGGGTCCGGTGAGTCACAGTCTGCTGTCAGCTGAGTGTTAGCCCGCCAGCGCCTTGCTGAGGCAGGGCAGCAGAGTGTGAAGGCGATTTCATCCAACAAGTGAGTTTCGGTTCACTGCCTCTGTCTGTCACTAACACTTCGCCTCAGAGACCGTCACTCACACTCGCACCGCCTTTTAAAAGGAGAGATGTCATTCTGCAAACACACACCAAACAAACCTTAAAGCTATAGCAAAAGATTTGTTTATCAGGGAAGTAAAGTTTTTCAACCTTTCATCAAACTTTCCAGCTGATACTGGTCACTTCCCAGGCTGTTTAGAGGCAGCTTCCTGATGGTGAAACTTATACATTACACCTTCTTTATATCATTAAACATTTGAAAGACTCTTGACTATGAGACTAAGACTATGATGGCTATTGTGATTTGATATGAAGAAAAATGCATTTATTGCAAAGAGAAGACACATCTGTGTAAGAAATGTGTTATTTCTTCATTGAGAACCAACTACCCACAGTAGGCTACACAGCTTTATGCTGAATTTTTTTCATTGAGCAGTAAGAACTGTGTTGCATCCCTCCTCACTTGTGTCTTTCCTATTTTCTCTAAAACTGTAACTGCAGAGATGGCTGTACCATCATCTCATCCTCATCCTCAAAATTAGTCTTTATTTAAAAAAATACCAACATAAACTACTTTTATGTTAAAAATCAGGAAGAACATTTTTATCCTCCCCAAAAATATATAAAACATGGGTTTATGTAATTTTCTGGCTCTTATTTTTGCAAGGAGCCTGCAGAAGTCTGTTATTTGGTCAGTCTGTTCACTATAGATATCTTGGGTTACATAACATGAGTCATCCTGTGATCTCCAAAGCGTGGACGCCTCATAAGCGAGAGGAAAAAGTAATATAAGACTGACAAACTTCTCCCTGTGGTCTTACCATTATTTATGCAGGAAAGAGTGACTAAACATTCACACATATCAGCAACGACTTGAAAATCTTTCAGTCACAGACTTAGTAACCTCCAGGTTACTGCCACCTGCTGACAATACAGTGAAATACAGGGTTATGGAGGTACTGGTGGCTGAAAGCTGTACTATAAATGAGACTACAGTTTTAATCAGCATTGTTGCAATATAACTTCGACTTCTAGTGGCACCACTGAGTGTTTTGCTGCTGAACATCACTCTGTGTGAGCAAGGAAGATATCCTGTGCCATCTTTACTCTACACCAGCTCGACATATGTTTTTTTCTGCTGTATAACTTGATAAGAAGACTGCTTCCCATCAGGTGTGTTCGTAATTTCAACATTCCTCCAGTAACATACAGTAGGTTATCAATGCCTCTGTGATTGAAATGTCCAGGTTGTCAAATAGGTTCTAAGATAGACGTCCAGGATCAGGGATACCACTCACCCAACCTAGAAATGTAATCATTTATGTACTGCAGCAGAGTCACTGGGAGGTGGTCTTAATGGATGGTGGGTGTACAGAGCTCAGGACTTTGACACCAGGGACCAGGGTTTGCATCCAGACTTGCAACTGTGGTTAGGTTTAGGCAACAAACGCACTTTGGTTAAGGTTGTGTAAGGCTGGTTAAGATTATGGTTTTCAGTTGGATGTTAATAAACACATTGTGTCTTAAGTCCCTTTTACTGTATAAAACCAGACCGCGATCTTTCATGTACCTTAACCAAGAGCTGCCAGTGCCAAAGCGGCATGAGATGCGCATGTGGCTCTCTGCCTGTTGGATAAGTTAGTAGGCTAACTCTTTGCTAATAGGTTAACCATAAGAGCTTGATAATCCAATGTTATATCAGGGTTGAGTTTGTTTTGCAGACTCTCCCTGTAATATGAAGTGATTGCTAGTAATGTTAGTAAGAGTATCCAACTCTCCAGCCTTGTGTGACTTTTAGCTCTTTTCACCTTGCCAGTCGAACAAACCAAAAGATTGCTGGTTTTTATAAACATGGGCATCTGCTTTCAGCCCACAAGCTGAAATAAGGCAATTTGAGGATAAAGCCTAGAGTGAAATTGTGTGGAGCCAAAGTAAATGAGCAACCCAGGTTAAAAGGTGAACATCGAGCCGGCCAAAGAGACCCAGAACATTATCTCAATTATAGCTCAGGGACCAAAAATAGCGCACGCAAACATTTGGCAGGCAGATTCTAGTGGGATCTCTATGATGCTCTGTTTTTAAAGCTCGGTGCAGCAACAGACCATAAAAATGTTTGTTATGGACAAAACATGGTGATAATATCTTGGATTTACTGTAAATGTTGATCACATATTCCTAGTTCTGTCATCAGTTTATATGCATAAAAGATTTCTCATTCTTATATGTGCTCCTAATGTTAATCTTATTCATATGCTCATTGGCTGACAAGAAAAGCTGAGGGTAGTGGACATTTGCTGGGAATAATGTATGACTGTAATAAAAATAAGGAGCCTGCATGCTCAGAAAACTATGAACTTAAAGCCGGTCATCCTGACAATCAATAGCAGCCCTGTCGTGATCTGGCTCCTCGTCTTCAAATTGCTGCCACGTCATGCCCCCTATTCCCATGAAATGTCAAAACAAGTAATGTAATGCAAATGAATAATCATCAATACTCCAGCTGGTCCCATTACACTGATTACAAAACCTGGTGTTTTATTATAAATCCAAGAACTGCCTACATTAAAAGATGGAGTCACTACTGCACAGCCTCCGTATACGCACCCACTCCTTAAAGAATTATCCGGATTGCTGAGCAGCCCCGCAATCTCCTGCTCCACGTCCACACAGTTCATCCACACATTCACACCCAGCAGCTGCTGTCATTGACAAAGAGGAAGGGGACGGTGTTTATGTGTGTGTAAGGGAGGATAAACCACACATGGACACGAAAGAAAGGACAGAGGAAAATACACCTGACTCTGATTTTCACATAACTGTAACTGCACGTCTCTTTGGCTACAGTCAGGGTGACTGACTGAGTAATGTCCACTGAAACATCAGGACCCCCTCCCTTAATAAAGCCTGTTATTAATGCCCTTTGGCAGTGTTTCAACAGAGCCGCAGAGGGCACGGCGTGGGCGCACTGCCAATTTGCTGCACTCTGCTTGTTTGCTCTGCAGTAGCTAACAACAATGTCACCATGACTAACAACAGTGGAAAACTGGCTAATGGGAGAGCTGATTAGAAGCTACATTCCTTCATGGATTAAACATGATATGTGCTATTTATGGGCCTGCATGCGTAGTTTCCTTATCCGTTAAATCAACTGAAAATGCAGACTTTGTTAAAAAGATTTTTGAAATAACGCAGTACATACTCTAACATCAGGGAGGGCAGTTCAAAAGCGCACACAGTCAGCGGACCAAAAAGGACACACACAAAGCCCATCGTCCATCCTGCTTTAATCTGCACTAAAGCTCGCGACACAACCGAAAATCTCAAAAACCTAACCAACCTGGACCAGGTCATTGGTCCACACATTCTAGTCCGCTTTGTCTCTGTTTGGGTCAGACTTTAATTGCCATGAGTCTAAGGTCTGTGCAAAATTTTGACTCAAAAGGACCTGAGAAAGAGCCTCATAGCATAAGCAATGCTATGCTGCATCTTTAGCCAGCCAATCAAAGTACTCTACTGACTTGAATGTTTTATCAAGTTAGAGATTTTTTCTTTTCATTTAAAGTAAAGTATAAATAGTTCAACATTTTGGGAAATACGCTTACTTTATTCACTTTCTAGAGTTAGATAAGAAGATCCATACCACTCTCCTCTCTGTCCATTCAATATGAAGCTAGAGCCACCAGCCTGTTAGCTTAGCTTAGCATAAAGACTGGAAACAGGGGGAAACAGCTAGCCTGGCTTTTGTCTGGTAGGTATAAAAATTTACGGGGGTTATGTGCGGGACAATTTCTTGGCCATGCGTCCTGGAGTCTTGTCATCAATGTGAGGTTGATGAAGAGCGGAGACATCAGAAACTCACTGTGCACGGCCAAGAAACATTTCCAGCATATAACTCTCTGTAAAACTATTGTCATTTTTACACTTGTGATTTTTGTATAGATTAAACAAATGACATTTAATGTGTTTATTAGTGAAACTTAGAGATGCTGGTGGGTGGATTTGTTACCTTTAGATCAGTTTCCTCCTGTTTCCAGTCTTTATCCTAAGCTAAACTAAGCAGCTGCTGGCTGTAGCTTCATACACAAGAGTATCAGTCTTCTTATCTAACTCGAATAAGGCAAATAAGTTTATTTCCCAAAATCTTGAATGTTGCATTTTGACCAGGAGACAGCTGGCTATTGAGTTTTCCCCCCATCCAGCTCTTTGTGCGCTTTCTGTGCATTGCAGTTCTGACTTGGTTTGGTATGGTGCAGAATAAGGTAACAAGTGCTTTGTGTGGGCTTCAAACAAATTGTAAGAAGCTCATCATCACTTTTACTCAGTTCTTGGAGCCTGTTTGGGATCAGGTTTGGTCTTGGATTTGGGTCAGAAGACCTCTAATCTGCACTCTGTAGTGTTTTGACTAATGTTTTCCACTGCACTTCTGCGTGTTTTCTTACTCTATACACTCTTTGCTCTTGTAAGCTCAAATGTAACGCATACATCACATGAATGAAATCATCCAATCACCATATACCTTTTTCAGCTTGCTTTTAGTTGGGCTGAGCTGCCTGGTGTAGGTGGTGGTGGTGTCAGGCTCCCACTCCATCTGCTCACAGGGCAGCTCCACCACCCCCAGCGCGGCCTCTCTTAGGCCTGAGAAGTCCCTGCTGTAGACGGCAAGCCTCAAGGTGCAGGTGCACAGCTCTTCCACAGAGCCCACCTGCAGCACAAAGCTCTGGCCGTGGAGCTCTGGGCTGAGGCTGCGGCGCCGAGAGGCTATCTGCTGAGGGGAGGGGCAGAGGGGAGGAAGGCTGGCCCGTACGAACATCCCGCTACGCCTTCGACTGGCCCCCGAGAGCCCCAGGATGTTGACCACCAGGGTGCCACAAGCAGAGGAGAAGAGCAAGGAGAAATGCAGGAGTGGAGCTGGCTTGGAGGGGACGGAGAGAGAATTAGAGCCATACTGTGATGGACAGGGCTCCCCCTGCTGGGTGGGAGCTCTGGCAGCACCAGCGGTCAGTTGACTGCTCTCGCTGTAAAGAAAACTTTCACCGCTCACGGTGCTGCGCCGACCCATTGCCCGACGGGACTTGGACACCAGGCTTAGCTTAGTGAGGGAGGGCAGAGAGGCTCTGCCATGACTTGGACGTCTATTTGGTGAGCAGGGAACAGCCGGGGTGCTGAGGCGACGCATGGGGAAAGAAGACCGAGGAGACTGCACCAGCTCAGCTGATCTGGTAGGGCTTGGGTCAAAAGGCAGAGCAGTGAGGTCATCTTCAGAGGGAGAAGAGCTGCTTTTAGAAGAAGGGAATTCCAATACGTCCCCATCCAGCTCCTCGTACTGCTGCTTGACAGGCTGGGTACACGGAGATGGAGTTAATGTCACGGTCACACTCTCAGCAGGATGAGGAGACAAGAAAACTGCCTCCTTGTCCTCCGATGAAACACTCTTCCTTCTGCGACAGCAAAGGACGCAACCGAGAACCAGACAGTAGCAGAACACGGCCAGACCCACGGCCAGCAGGATCTGCAGGTGAACTAGACGGACAGAAAAACAAAGCAGTCACTATAATATTGAATTAGTGGGATTACTGAGGAGCATGAGAAAGCGAGATGGAGTGAGCTTTTGACTGACCTGTCAGAAAAGAAAAAACTGAAAGAGAGACTTTCAATAACGCCAAATTCATTAGGAAAGATCTTTGGACATCTGACTCTAAACATTATCTTGTTGTGTCTCCACTCTGCGTCCTTGATGAGATTAAAGAGGAAATGTCTCAGGGTTATAATCATAATTGTATAAATGGTATTGTCACAGTTTGATCCAAAGCAGGAGCAGTGCACATGCAATGCGCTGGTGTCGGTTTTCCTGGCAATCAAATTGTGTGTGTGTGTATTCATCATTCTAGCATCTTGCTGATTACACATTCATGGTCAGCATTATGATTTTAACCAGTTAAACTATAATGTCCCAGAAACCCCACACACTGACAACATTTCTCTACATATTTATTCTGTATATGTACTACTGTATGTCACGGTTGCATACCAGAATATTCAAATCACGGATAATATTATGGCTACACTATTACATCAAATGAACAATCCCAAATGCCTTTTACATTATTTCATTCAGATTTCAAGCTTAGCGTACCGTAAGTAGCACCTTTAAAAAATGTGAACTGAATAGAACTTCAAAATAAAGTTATATGGGTTTAATCACACTCTGTATAAAATGTGCCAGAATTACTGAGACTGAAGCTGTCGAAGCTGAACCCCGATGTCCATTTAACGTCATATAATGAGGGTGTAGTGGGATGACTCATGCATCAGACACACTGGTGGATAGTGGTGAAAACAAAAAGCTGTGAGCTTCAGCCAGTGACCTCGCCAGGTAAACAACCAGCAATGAGAATCATTTACAGGAAAGCTGAGGATGAAAATGCTTTAGTTACTATACTAGACCATTTACTTATACAGAACCCATTGCTTATTAGGAAGGAATACTGTTTTTTTCTCATAAATTTGCCTAAAATAGGAGGATGTGAGTTTCGGTGCACCTTATCACAGAGTAACAGCACCCTGCATGGGGTGTATACTTATAAAGACGCAACCAGTATCAAAGTAAGTGAGTGCTAAACTGTCAGATCCGATCAGATCTGTCAAAGAGCCTGTCGAGGAACAGTCAGCTCCTCAGGCAGCCTCCATTAAGAAATGAAAGTACAGAAGGGGCTGCATGCAGCAGTGATTGTTAAAAAATAAGCCAGATGGAATCGCATTAAAATGTGACTCAGACTGGCCAGGTCTGGTGGGGAAACCTGAGTTGTGTCAGATCAGCATTTAATGCAGAAACCTCCTGAGGGATGTGTCTGTATTTTGCATTGGCTGCTGGTGGACTCCACTTAATCATGCATACAGTAATAACAGCACAGGACATGGCAATGACAATGTAATTACTTTACACTGGCAGAGAGTGTTGGAAGCTTATTCTGGCCTCTGTGCTGGAATAATCTATTTTATTTGTCTATACACTCGTGGTCCTTATTCATACAAAGTTATCTAAACCCGGCAGAATTAGGGACACCTTCCCAATGAGTTGCAGCCTCTCTCCACACTTCATGCCTCAGTTGTCTGTGCGCATAAAAACCCCTCTCCTTAAACTGCCTCCTCCCCTTCGACTCCAGCTCTTCTTCATGTTTGAGGTCAGTTTGACAGGACAACATAGCAGCATAATGATGTGTTAAATGAAATGTGTGCACCGTCCTGATATTTGCATTTTTTTTCTTTCTGTCGGGAAAAACAAATACAAAGGAAGCTCCAAATCAAAAGCAAACCGCCGCGCAGAGATCTCAGACCAAACAAAAGCAGTGAAAGTAAGAAACACACAAGCTGAAGAAGACTTAAGGCTTCCTACCTCCCAGAGCGTACTGCGACATGTTCCCACACAGGTTGATGTGTGTGTTGAGTCAGTGTGAGCGCTGTTTATGAGCGCGCTCCATCGCCAGTGCGCAGGGACCTGAAGCCTTCCAGCCAATAGCTTCACCGGGTGACTGAGCTTTTATTTCAGTCGCACTGATTGTGCGTTGGAGGCACAATGTGTCCACCGCCTACTTAAAAACACTTCAGCCATTACCAGCGCTGCAGCTCACTGTCAATTTATTACAGTAATTAGGCCTATAGGTCTATACTGTAAGTCTTCAGGAGGACTAATTGTACAAGTCACACAACAGACAGACCAAACAGTGAACAGTCGTCATAAGATAATTGTGACACAAAGACGTGTATGTATACAAAATAGAATAAAACTAGATTTTTCATCATCCAGCAGTCATGTCAGAGACTCAGGCCAGGCCAGTTAATCAAAGTTAGATACTGTCTGTCATTGTAATCTACCTCTAATATCGTTTCTATAGCAAATTTACATGACATTGATCAATTCAGGCAAGGCAAAAGTAAGGGACTGTACGAAAATTATTAGGTGGGGTCAGAAAATGGGTAGGATAATGTATTTATTATTTTCTTTGTTTCAGTCTGATTTTTTTGGCAGAGCCTGAGAGGGTCTTTCATTTTTTCTTGCCCAAGATTTTATTCCATCTTTTTCTTGTGAGATTTATTGGAGAGAAAAAATCGTCAAAATAGTTAGTTAGGTTAAAAAGAGTGCCATTTCTGTGTGCCTGGATCGTAAAGGGGCATTTTGCTGTGTGGACAGGACAACAACCACGTGTCCACATTTTATTTTCCACTTCACAATTAACTTGCTTGTGGAACCATATTGTCAGTTTGGAGGAATTGTAACTAAAGAACGTGCCATTTTTTCACGTGCCAAAACACGCTTTCACTTTATTCTGCGTCATAACAGAATGACAGTAAAGTTAATCACATAGAGTTAACTTATAATATAATGCACATATACCCAACCTGTTTTATTATGGTACTGAAGCTCCTCAGCAGCCACAGAGCTGCCGCCTGTGCCCCGTTCATTTATTCAGTGACAAGTTTCAATAAAAGTTCATCTTGGTTCAGGTATAGAGAGCAGCTAGAAGTCCCAACATGCAATTTGGGCTATGTAAAAATTACTGTTCCTATAACATATCAAACTTGAAATCGGGGCTGAGTTGAGAAATTAGGATGAAAGGAGTTATAATGTTTTCCTAAGACAAGCAAATATTAATATTCCTTAACACCATAAACATCATAGTTGTTGATGATTAATTTTCTGTTGACTAATAGATTAATTATTAATCAACTAATTGTTACAGCACAACTCATTTGTATTGGATCAAATGTCCTTTAAAGGTCAAACTGAACAAACATGAAAAAAGAGTCATTATGTTGTGAATGCGTGTATTTCCTTTGGTGGGTGGGTCACTTACATATCACTGTCTTGGATCTACCACCTACACATCCACCACAAGGTGAAACAAAAAGAGAGTGTGAGTCACTCCTCACCATAAACAAAGACCATGTATACATTTGGCTCCGTGGAGTGTGGTTTACAGGGAACAGTGAAGCCCATCAACAGTTCAGTGCTTTTCATGTTTATTCATTCTGCAACAATGCGATCTTTGAGACTTTAACACTTATACTAAAAGATTATACTGAATCATTATGTACTGTGTGTGCGTGCAGTCTGTGAGGTGTAAATTAAAAACGTTTAATCACAGCACATAACCTGACAATCTAAAACAAGCCACACTTGAATTCACATACAGTGAAAAAACAGCAAAACCACACATTCACTTTAGGTTCAATTTTGGTTTTAAAAGGTGAAGACATGGATACGTGGCTGTTTCTTCTCCCTGTCTTGTGTGCAGAGCAGTGGATCAGCTTTTGCTGCTCTCCAGGATGACACAGGGAGTTAATGGGAATTTGTTCCACGAGGTATTCTTTAGGAGGTGCTGTGGGAGTTTGGGGTTCAGGGCTGCTGTGAACAATTTGTTTCTACATTTATATTTTCACTACAATCTGTAACTTTCATTATGACTTTATGACAGTGTAGCAAGTACGACCACAGGCCCCAGTGCAGAACCAGGACATGGAGTGAATATATCTGGAACCTTTGGAGAAATTTGGGCTGCTCTTCTCGTCCTGCAGATAAGTGACTCAAAAAACAGATGGAACTCCATAATGTTAAGTATAATATTAAGACAATCAACTAGGTTCAGAAACTGAAGCACTTGTGCTCCTTAATGTCCATACATTCAGCTCTATGGCCTTAGGACAGCATCACATGATACATTATACACTCAACCCACTAACTTCCATTTCTGAATCTCTCCTTTGCATACAATATTACATTTATATACTATATATATTATATATTATATTATATTATATTATATTATATTAAATATATATATATATATATATATTAATTTTCAACAGCAAATATATATTTTTGAGAAACATAATGAAGAAACCTTTTTAACAAACATATTTTGCTTGTTTTGAAGACAGTTTATCGTTAAAGACTAATATCAACATTTGGGCCTGAAGTTCACTGTCTGTGTATTTTTGTAGCACCAATTTCTTTTTAGAAATAATAGATGTTGAGCCTCATGTTTGTTGTATTGTCAAAAAGGATATGTTAATGATGCCCCACACTACTTCTATGGGTTAGTGTGTGTACTGATGTTGTGAGTCTGTGCACACGTGGCTATGTAAGCAAAGAATGGATTGATGAGGAAGACTTTGGAAAGCGTTTTTTTACAATCTGAATCTGTAAACTGTGCTGCTTCAACCTCCTGGGATTCCCGCTGAAGTTATAAATTAAGACACCATTGCCTGTAGGCTCTTATTTTGGTGGGGCGTTTTAATTGGAGTTAAGCATGATTATGGTCCTGTCCTTTGAGGCTAAGACAGGCAAAATAAAGTGCAGAAGGACCAGTCCCTCAAGCAAATTATGACCACTAGAGGGCAGAAGGTGAACTTAAATACAAACTCTGCATCGCCTGAAGCCTGGTGCATTTGTGACACATTTTTTAACTGTTAAGAAGAATCACTTTTTTAGGCTCTTATGTGTCAGACTGACATTGGCTTCATTTTTAATGTTAGTTTTAAAAAAAGGGTTTGAGCTTTAGGGCAGCCAGACTTTCCAGATTTGAAGGTTTGTTGAAGTGTGCACTTGATACTTCAGCAACGTCATGTTTGGAGAGAAAAGGGAACCCAGATGGAGTCAACATCAAGACAGACATGGTGACTGCCTGTCTTCCTGTGGTTAACACGTCTCTTACTACATTTATGTCTGATAAATGGCTTCATTTAGACATATAAGCAGATTCAACAGAGTGTCAAGATGCAAGGTCACTCTCTCTATTGATCACCTTCAGGACTGTTGACTTTATCACAATCTGACAACCATATTATAGCCAGTCTGACCTTATTAGTAATGACATCACTCACATCACTACCACAAAATAACCATGTAATCCCTCCTTCCTCACCTACTTTGCATATCTCTTCCTTTCTTTTCCTTTCCGTCTTTTCGGCTAGATGCTTCTTTAGTTGAAGCTAACCTGAATCCCCCATACCCTCTCCCTCTAAGGATCTGCTTTCATACCAACTGAATCTATCCCCAGAAAAACCCTCTCCATGAGAATTTCCTCCCTCCGCTCAATTAGCATCACTTCTTTCAAAGGCTCTGGCAGACTGAAGGGGGTTCCTGGACTGATTCTCTTACGGAGGTGTTGAGCAGAGCATGGGCGTATCGGCTTTCTCCCTTGCCTTTACTGAGTGGCTGTATGCACAGGTTGGGGATGTGCATTGTTCGAATGAATGGGACAAATTAAAGCTTCGTCTACAAGTGAATGGTAAGAAAATGAACCATTTGTGTTGTTGATGTACGTGCAAAATGGCCTGCAAGAAAAGAAAGACAAAAAGTGGCACATTAAGTTGCAGCATGCCTGTACTCCACTCAGGAATGCTATTTACATAAAATACATGACTGAGAGCCAAAAACCTCTTTTCTCCAGGTGCTGATCACTTCAACATTTTTGATACTGTTTTCATGAATGTGTTCTCACTTCTGCTGTTTTGTCTTTTAGTCCTTTGATGCCACCAAATTATGGGCTTTTTGTGCTGCAGTCCAGCATTTAGGAGGATTTGGGCCTAATAGAGAGAAAAGAGGGTTTTTTAATAGTAATTATGAATATGGTGGATTAAAACAAACTTGGAGGCTTTATGCTAAAATGTACTTGAATGAAGTCTGGTATTCATATAAGTTGTTGGAGAGCACCCATTTATTGTTTCAAAAAAGATTATCACAGATTCAGCCGGCTCACATACACTATGTGAATAATTTGGTTGGAAATATATCCATGTTTTTAAAGGAAGCAATCCAGTGCTTGCTGTGTTTTCAGTTTCATCCTCCACAAACAGATGAAATTCTGCAGCAATAATAAGGTTAAACTCTAAAATCTTAATTGAAGGGAAACTAATATTTTGGAAAAATCTATTTGATCATTTTCATATAATAATGGCATTCATTTGTATATATGGAGTATGATCTAGCATTTCCTTCTCTATATACTTCAGTGTGTTTGTGTGTTTGTGTTTCTATAAGGCTGCATAGGTTTGATTTTCCATTTTGGTCTGTTTTAGTGGGATTTTTGGTGTTGTGCTGTTGTTTGTTCTGTGTTTATTGTTTTGCTTGTTTTCTGATGATTTATGATTTATTCATGTTTTTGTCAGTAATAATAATAAAAATCAGGGAAAAAATTACATGTCACAAGTTAAGTCTAAATCCTTAACCCCAAGAAAATCTTGCCAATGACGAATAGGAGTGTGTCACTGGTTTCCACAGCCACCACCCATCCAGTGACGCCTGCAATACCTGAAATGTAATGAAACCATATACTGTATATTTACCTTATAGCATGCAAATTTATGGCGAACATGTGAACATACGTGTTTACCATACACTATCAGATGTATAATTACATCAGAATTCAGACTTAAATCCTGACTATGTACATGAGTTGGACTTTTATCTCTCTCTGCAGGTCATTTGTGTTCCTTTTGTGAAAGACTATTAAAAATGCGAAGAGGGTGAGATGTGAAATAGACACTGCACCAATCCAGATTTTCTATCCCCCCATTTTTATTTACTATTTACTATTAATTTGTTTACCTGCTATCTGTAAGTGTACACATCTATGTAATACTGTTTGCTTTCAGCCCATCTTGCCCCCCCAAATAAGAAAAATAAATGAAAAACTTGATCACAAAAATTGATCAAATTACCAAGTGTAATGTGAAAGGGGTCATTCCTAGTGATGAACGCACAGAGAATTACTACCCTTGTTTCTACCACCGGCAAGCAACTGTTTTTAGTAAAAAAAAAAAGCTCTGATAACCCCCTTGTACACTACGTGCCCAGCACCAAACAGCAGAAAGACAAAGTTAGCAACTTGCTGGTCAACAGCCTTTAACAGCTAAAGACCCAGATATGTGTGTAAGGAGTTGGTGGAGAGCAAAAACTGAGCTACAAGCGAATATTGGACTTACATTCATCAGGTGACTCAAAATTAATCAAAAGGGATGACTCAGTGACCCATCCCAACATCCTGTCACGCTCTTCAACCTTCAACAAAGCAAAACACAATATGTCTGTGATGTTGGAGAGAAATTACATGCCTGTTGGCAAAATGAGTGACTATCCATGAACCATAGGCTTTGTCATGCTATAAATATGGCTGCCCTCAGGCCAAAGAGACTCTTAACGGAAGCCTTATGTCGCTCCAGATTAAAGCATTATAACACACAGGGTCACTATTTTTTTGCTTTTGTGTGGGTGGGTCAAATATCCTCTCATTTGCATACAGATGAATGAGCTTCCATTAGCAATGTCCGCCAGTGTGTTGATCTTCAAACAACACAGCAAATTGTTCAAGGTACATTTTATATTCGGACACTCCTGGAGGTTTACACTACACTTCTCTCCTCCTCTACAGAGACAAAGTCAGTTGTGTGCAGTCGTCACATAAAAAAACATGGATTTAATAAGTGATTTAATTGTTACCAGAGCCACATAATGCTCACTTAGAGTGTCAACCTGAGGGGAGGTTTTATACTTCGCTTGCATAATTTCTGCATGTTATCTCCTTCACCCACCAGAGACGGCACTGTTGAAGTTTTCAAGCGAGTGAAATGATTTTGCCTCTCTGGAGTCTCTGTAATCTGACACAAACAAGAGGAACTGATTTCCACTCAGCTCAACGATTATTTCAAGAAACATTATGAATGCATTAAAAGTAAATGTAGTTATGAATAATGTGTTATGGGTCTGCAACTTAAACTGATATGATTATCCATGATGAAGTGAGTGTGACTTGGGAAATGATTTCATGGCATATACAAATGGCTTGTTGCAGCCAGGAAAACTATATTTCTAGTTTTTCAAAATTTCTTTAGCTTACGTGTTTGTTTTGTACAGTGGTTGTGCAGTATAAGTAGTAGTACTAGTAGTACTGTTGAATTATATACACTGTATAACACATTTACAGTAGATATTAACATTTTTTGCTGAGACGAAAGAGCTGAATGGATTTATAATAATATAATCTTGGCTCACCTGTTTTCCTTGGGAATCACATACACCCCACCGCTCATCCCTCCCACACGCACACACACTCCCACACTTGAAGTGATTTAACTTTCAGTACCTTCCAAATTTTTTATGAAGAGAACCTGAATGAGGAGCCAGAGGAGGAGCAGCAGTATGATGCCCTCGATCATTCCCTTACAGCAGAAAGAGACGACAAGCTGCCACACAGGCTGGTTGGCGTCGTCCTCCTCAGCTGGACGAGGCATCATCTATTGTGGGTAAATGTCTGTGGGTGTAATGGCCAACTTTTAATATGATCTTCAAAGCATGTGTTTATAAAAATCTTTGTAGAGCTTTGATACAGAGTGTTTGTAACGCCAATGAGCAATGAATTTAAGCTTGCTCCACTGCTGGACCCTGGGTCAATATCAGCTAAAAGCTTCAAATATAAAATGTACATGGAGGAAACACGTCACTCTCTGGATCTCATTCCATGAGCAAAGATACATCATTGGACAGAGGGTAAAATTTTGCCTTGTGTCCCTATTTAGGGTCCTTGCACTTTAAAGAGATGTGACTATCACGTCCTCAGTCTCAATATGGCAGATTCTGATAATCTGTAAAATGTTGCATTTTAGAGCAGCTGATCTGCAGGAATACAGTCAAAGGAGATATTAAAACATCTGACTCACATGTGTTGAACATCTTCACTCCTCATCAGAGCCAGCATCCTTTGGCTGTTGGTCTGTTGGCTGCTGAAACCCTTACAGTATGAGTGACACTAATTACCCGTACAATATTCTTCTTTTCCATGGTGGCATCCTTCACTGAGTGTCCTGAGTACCAGTTGAGTTAGCTCAGCCACCTGCTCTGACTATTAACTGCAGCCAGCTTTCTGCATGTGTGCTGCAGCAGCATTTACAGTATAGCTGGCCAACTTCCAGTCATGCAGTCTGCTTCCAGCTGCTGGCCAAAGACACACACACACACACACACACACACAACTGCAAACTCTCCTGAGCCTGAGGGGAAATGTTAAGGAAAATACAGTGGCTGTTTAGTTTTACCTTTCAGGCTTTTAAGACAAGATCAGAGTGGTTTAAGAATCAGAATCAGAATCAGATTTATTGCCAAGTTTCCACATACAGGGAATTTGTCTTGGTATGTTGGTGCATAACATAACTGATGGACCGCAGCCTCCAGCCAGAGGGGAGTGTCTGAGACAGTTTGTGTCCGGGGTGGGAGGGGTCAGTCACAATCTTTCCTGCATGCCTCAGTGTCCTGGAGGAGTACAGGTCCTGGAGGGATGGAAGATTGCAGCCAGTCACCTTCTCTGCGGAGCAAATGATACGCTGCAGCCTGCCCTTGTCCTTGGCAGTGGCAGGAGAGTACCAGATGATGGTGGAGGAGGTGAGGATGGACTGGTGTAGAAGTGCACCATCATTGTTTTTGGCAGGTTGAATTTCTTCAACTGCCGCAGGAAGTACATCCTCTGCTGGGCTTTTTTGGTGAGGTCCTGGGATATGATGGTCCCCAGGAAGCGGAAGGACTCCACAGTGTCAACTGGGGAGTCACATAGATTGATGGGGGCGGGTGGGGCTGCATTCTTTCTGTAATCCACAGTCACCTCCACCGTCTTTAGGGTGTTGAGCTCCAGGTTGTTCTGACTACACCAGGTCACCAGGTCAATCTTCCAACTGTAGGTGGACTCATTCCCACCAGAGATGAGTCCAACGAGGGTGGTGTAGTCCGCAAACTTCAGGAGCTTGACGGACTGATGACTGGAGGTGCAGCTGTTGGTATACAGGGAGGATGGGGAAAGGACGCAGCGTTGGGGGGATCCGATGCTGATGGTCTGGGAGTCCGAGAGATGTTTCCCCTTCACATGCTGCCTCCTGTGACTGTCAGACAGAAAGTCTGTGATCCACCTGCAGGTGGAGTCAGGCATGTTAAGCTGGGAGACCTTGTCCTGCAGCAGATGATGGTGTTAAAATCAGAGTTGAAGTCCACAAACAGGAAAAACAAAACAAAGACAAAATGAAAAGATCAAGCCTGTAATGTTTTGGTTTCCATCCTTATGAGCCTGTGAATATTCTCATTCTCTGGCTGACTGTGTGACTGATGGACTAAAACTGTCTTTGCTTTTTCTCCATGTGAGACCACATAGTGTGACTATGTAAAAAAGCTTATAACTCATCTGATTGAACATAATGTAAATATCTTAACAATCTCCTCATATAAAAACTAGTCTACATTTCAAGGTGTGCTGCGTTATGTGCTTACCTTTGCTGTAAAGACACATTTCCACTGAGATGGACAATATAGTCAGTCTAATCTAATTTGCTGAGGAAGACCATGTGATGCGTTTGAAAGTCCAGGGGAGCTAGTAAGTGGACCTTGAGTCAAGAGAGTTTTTTTTTTGTTGCTGCTGTTAAACCTTATTGGATTAAATTGATTCTTAATTGGCTTTCTCCTAAAAAGATTCAATTAAATTCTCGGTTCTGCTCTTCAGAAAAAGCTGTAATTTACAACGGACAGTAATTTAGTACTGTGTAAGATAACCCTAACCCTATATGGTATTGATAAGAAGCATGTAGCAAATGTAGGCCGTGCTAAATATTATCAATTAACCACTTTAACACATCGGCATCTGGTGGGCACGCCCCCGCCAGCAGCAGCAGCAGCAGCAGCAGAGGGGAGATCAGAGTAGACAGTGAGTGTATGTGGAGCGACACGTCAACGGAAAATGGCCCTGTTACCTTTAACAGTATTTTTATTATCTTCATGCCTCAATAGTTTGTCAGAGGCGAACTCAACGCAATCACCGAGAATGATATTCACAGACAAAGGTAGGAAATATTTCGCATTTTTCTTCAACTTTGAAACATGAAGGAGTTTTGACATCGCTATCCAAGAAAAGGAGACAAGGAAAATGTTTTAAAATGTTTTATAATGTTTGAGGAATGTGAAGGATTGTTTTTAAAAATAGGCTACAAAGGAGCGACCGGATATACAGAACAGAGCGGTGAAGTTCAGACAGCTCCTCCGGCAGAAACACCAGTGTAGCCTTTAAATAGTGATGGTGAACTGTGGGACACAGTGACAGAAGACTGAATGTCTGTTGGCTGACTACATGGTCACACACACACCCACATACACTAAAGTCATTAATATTATAAGAATATAACTTTAGGCCTTGTGATATAATCAGAATGTAAAAGATAATTTAAATTATTACATTCGTTGTAAACTTCAGCACCATCAAAGTCACCATATGAATATTAGGTGATAGTAAAACCACCACACAGTATTTCTAAAGTATGTACAGAAGAACAAGAGAATTAAATTCATTTTAACATTTTCAGTCAACCATAACAAGGTTGAATCAATTCAGAGAAGCTGTGGCTTCTTCTTTTTCACAGGAGCCATTTTGACATGTAGCAGCATCACACGCAGGTGTAAATAATAAAATGAACCGTGGCTGAATTCCATTTAGCTGCTTCAGTTTCAGGGTCCTGCTACAGTATTATGCTGGATAGCTCACTGTCACACTGTCATAATTTACTGAGACAGTGTCTTGTTAGTGACACCTGTGCTTTTCCTGTGATGACAAGTCAGAAAGTCTGCTGTGAAAAAGTGCTGTGTCCGGTATTTTGCTTGTAAAGCATTGTGGCTGTCACACTGACACTGACTCGACAGATCTTTTATTTTGCTGACACCACTCGCCAGTGGTAGATTCGAGGGGAGGGGGTGGTAGAAAAAACGGCCCAAAAGTGCACTCTTGGATGCCCCTATGGTAGATAAAACGTGATAAAGTGCCCTCTTGGATGCCCCTATGGTAGATAAAGTGTGATAAGGTGCCCTCTAGGGTGCCCTTCCAGTGGAGAAAAATGCAATACAGTGCCATATACTGCACTGCATACAGCTGGTGCCCTTTTTAATTTTTTCACCCTTGCCCCTCAAAACAGCTTGAGTCCGCCACTGCCACTCGCATTGTACCGCAAGTTGGCCTAACGCCTATGTGCTTCTGATCCATTTGCACAATCAGGCAGCGTTGTGTATGGTTCCTATGTGTTGATAAGGATGAGAGCCAGTAGCTGTGGGATTCTTGGACCACCAACAAGAAGAACAACACTGCAGAAACATGTTTTAACTTTGCAATGAACACATGTTACGTGATTGAAAGGACTTTTCACCTGATTGATGAGGAAGTGAATGCATCTTCCTCACAGACAGGACCATCAAATTGGCTGCATGGATGGGTGGGGGTTGGTTGAGCTGTACCATCCACTAGAATGATGAATGATGAATTAATACAATTTATGGATGAAATTAAAGTGTTAGCTCATAGTGCGTCCTCTGCTGGCTCCCTCAAGGCTAGCTGGCAACAACAGATCTCATCCAGTCAGTCTCGTAGAAGAAAGAAAATCGATAATGTGGTTAGCTAACTTAGCAAAACAGTCCACACACCATATAGAGGGCAAAAGTCAGTCAGTTATTGGAGGCGGTTGTGACACTTTTCTCGATTTAGAGACTGGACACACACTAGCCAGTCTTTTGTAAGACAAGAAGTGAGCAAAGCAGATATTTCTGCAGTGGCCAGACGCAAAGCCTCTATGGCCATGAATAGGAGAGCTAATTTTAGAGAATGGGCAAGGCTCAGCGTGCACTTTTTATAAAGAGGAATGGAGACCATATCAAGATTGTCATTGACATTGTTCCTTTCTGTGCTAGTCCAGACATACCGTTGCATGGCCACCATGAATGGAGATGACATGGAAGGTTTCCATGAGGAGAACTTTCTTGATATTTCATTGTTTTATTTTTGAATATATTATAAGTGTGATCCTTTACTGCTGCTGCTCTTTTCTGTTTAGTATAATTGTAAATTGAATATATTTTGGTCTCTGACTGTTGGTTGGACAAAACAAACAATTTAAAGACAACACCGCAGACTCTGGGAAATTGTGGTGGGCATTTTACACCATTTTCAGACATTTCATAGACTAAATAATTAATTGACAAAATAATCGACAGATTGATGAATAATAAAAAGAATTGCTAGTTGCAGTCCTTACGTCGTGTATACTTTACACAGTGCAGAGAACAAGTCTGGGGACCATGAATGTCTGTACAACATGCTGTGCTGTGTCATCCTCTGGGGACCATGGATATGTGTGCCAAATTTCATGGAAATCCATCCAACATTTCTCAAGACATTTCACAAAAAAACAAAAATGTCAACATCATGGACCTCTTCTGGGGCAACATGAAAGTTTCATGGCAATACAATAGTTGTAATCCATGCAATAGTTGTTGGGATATTCCAGTGGATAAAAGTGGTGGACCAATGGGCCAACATTACCCTCCATTTACTGTGTACTGTATATACAATGTTGTGTACAATGACAATTTGACCTTATCGTAATTGCACACTCAGTGCACAGCCCTTGTTCATCATTCAACATTTGCTTTATTGTAGAGACTACAATGAAAAGGCTACCTTTACCTGGATACCGTGCACCCATTTGGATTGTTCCAGAAGGAGAGCCAGACACTGTCACAGTTGCTGGACAAAAACACCTGATTTCATTCAACTTTCAAAATCCTCAGAAGGTAGTGAGCATTTCTGAGAGTGTCTGAATACATAACTCAAGCCTTAAGTAAATATCTAGAGTCTGCAATCAAACAACACACAGCATGATTTTATAGTGATGTGGAAAAAGTGATGGTCCTGCATTTTTTCTCCTCGCAGACTGTGGAGAGAGCGGTGTCGCTGAAAGGGTGCATGGGCAACGGACAAAGAGTGAGCAGCAAAAGAACATGACTTAATAGCAAATGGCATTTGGTAAGTTGGTCAGATATGATGGATGGAAATATCTCAAAAATTCTTGCTCTTGTCATTTAGGATTGTGACTATGACATCACTGTGGTCCACAAGAGGGAAGAGACCACCAACCAGGTGTTTGTGTGTGGAACCAACGGCCGGGAAACAGTGTGCTGTAACATGGTAGGACACTGCAGAGGGGCACTGCATATGTTAATGAGAATGGAAGGAAAATACCAAAATGTCTGTTTTGCTATAAACATTGGGAGTAGTCACTGGTGGTGGTCATTTCTGTCAAGTTAACGGGGCTTTCACTGCTGATTGTGACCACCTACTTCTTTGTTTCTCAAAAACAACCCACTGATGCTGTTGCAAGAGAAGTACATGAAGTGCAACACTTTCTGCTTATTCAAGTTTTGTTGGATTATTTTCTGTGTTACAACACCAAATTTCTGATGAATTGGGTATACTGAATCATTAAATCACATGTGTGCTACCAGTGATGACAATAGTGGGGGTATTTTAAGACCTACTGTGTTTTCTTGTAGAATTTAACAGAGCAGTCCCCCACGTGCATTCCCCTTCACGAAACAGGGAGCATAAAAGAAAGTATAAGGGAATTTATCATTAAGGAAGGTGAACCGTCTGCCCTTGTGGGTGAGTTCCTGTACACACAGGGTTTTTTTAATTTGCTGATGAATGGTTGCTTTCTGATTCATCAGTTTCCCATAATGGCTTTGGACTTTTTCAATCCTCAAGGGTTGAT
Source organism: Oplegnathus fasciatus (assembly GCA_003416845.1). Lineage (NCBI taxonomy): Eukaryota > Metazoa > Chordata > Actinopteri > Centrarchiformes > Oplegnathidae > Oplegnathus > Oplegnathus fasciatus. The sequence continues at coordinate 881,311 of NTHP01000003.1, read as the reverse complement.
ATGTCTTCCCTGTTCATCCAGGGAAGGCGTTTGCTGAACATCTATGCTCTTTTCAGCACTATTAACCTCACCTTACTAAACATTACTCAGCTCAATGCTTTCCAATGATTTCTGGTGTCTGGAATACGAAAGGTGAACTGATGCTATGATGCCTTAAAAATTTCTTTTGCAGAATCACCAAGGAGAGCAGACCTCTACATTACATACTCTGGATCTCGAGAACATGTTGGCATCCACAAGTTTGGGAAAGACCGAGTTGGACCAGCAAACCATGATAAAGGTATTTGCATTGAGATAGATTGCTTTTCTGTAAGGACTTAAAGTTTATTTAGTTAAAAGATGTTCCTTTAAATACTTGTAAAATACTTAAACTTAAATACTTTTTTTGTCTTTAGAGCAGCACTATGTGGGTTTGGTGCCCAGCAGACGGAGACACGATCCCTTGCAGGACAAAGTTTATGCCTTTTATAAGGAGAAAAACAGAGACATGGGCTTGTACAGTGAAATGTGGCTCCCTTTTGTGACCCAGATTTGCATGGTAAGGCCTGCATGGTTAATAAATTATGATTAAATAACTTCCACAAACATTTTAGCGAGGTTGTATGAATAAAAACTCAGTAGTACCTGCTGTAAACAAGATGTGTAACCATACCGTTGCATATACTAATCATTACGTGTGCATTATGAAGGAGTGGTTGATCCTTTGGCTGTCCGTTGCTTCTAGGCAGATGTTGGTGGTCCCAAGAACAACCTGCAGTTTAGCTGGACGTCCCAGATGAATGCCAGGCTCTTCTGTGGAGACCCTGCCAGCAGGCAACACTTCTCTGAGCTGGTGGATGTGGCTATTGTGCATGCAGACCAGTGGAATGATACCAGGGTTTATGCACTGTTCAGAAATGAATGGTAGGACTCCATTGTAAATAGTTGAAAGGATATTGTAAGGTTTTACTCAAGTAAATATACTGCTCTTTTCCAAGTTATCTCAAACATTAAGTAAGGTATAAGTACTCAAGTATAGTCACAACTTAAGCATCTGCCTCATCAAATGTTTACTTAATGCTTGGACACTTCCCAGTATCATAAGATTAAAGTCAGCCACAGTGATGTAAGATGAAAACCACTTAAGTCACTTGGTATGTCTCCCAGTTTAACCAAACCAAAGTACACAACCACAAACCATCATGTTTATCATGGAATAAAGACTCAGAAAAGTTGTTTACACAGAAGTAATTTAAATTTGGGCAATCCTTTGTAGATTACATTCCCTGTGCTTTAAATATTATGTGCATCAGACAGAACTCTTTGGTTCTCTCTTATTTGTTTGTACGGACGACATTTCCTCTGTGTTTTGGGGGCAAAGTTCAGTTCCTCGTTCTCTCCTCTTTCGAAACTCACCCCGTCTGCTCAGCTGTTTTTTTTCACAGTTTCTTGTAGCTGCAGATGTCTCTGTGCAGACCGACTGACCTCTCTGTCTCTCTGCAGGGGTATGACTGCTGTGTGCGTCTACCTGATACAAGATATCGACAACATCTTCACAAACTCCACATTTAAAGGCACCCAGGAGAACAGGCTTAGAATGGTATGTCTCATTCAAATTGATCTGAGGTGAAAAATATAGCAACTTATCACAACTCATCACAAAATGTTTCCTGGCTGCGATCTTTCAAACCATGTGCTTAAATATAGTTACAATGTAGAAGATGTAATTAATCCTGAGTAATAAACATGACTGTGATGCAGTCTTTTTACTGATAAATCCACATTTCAGCACCAATAACTGAATTATTATTGTTCTCTTTGTTGTATTTTAAAGCCACCATTGGTAGAAATTCCCACTTTTACACCCCCAGTGGTAGCATCCAAAAAGATACTCTGGCCAGCAGCAGTGCATGCTGCTACCCCATCCCATCCTTGGTTATAATGTCAGTGTTAAGCAATGTTAAGCAATTTGATGTATGTAGCCATCAAATGCATATTTGAGACCACTTTTAGAGGGTTCTTCTTTTAAAATAAGTTAGCTGGGAACATTAAAAAAAAATATATGCCTTTTTCTTCAGTGTGTTTCAGACAGCACAAAGATTCCTTTAGAAACCCTGAGGATAATCGAGAAGACTTTGGAGATGGATCAATGGGTCCGACCTGAAGGCAACTCTGGCCCTCTTCTCTTTAGTCACCACAACTACACTCACATCCACGTTGATAGTTCCCAGCACAAGGGGAACAATCTCCACCCGGTCCTGTTTCTGTCTCTAGGTGAGTAATGAAGTGATATCAGTCAGGGAAGTTGATACTTGTAATGTACTGTACTGTATATTTGTGTACATTTGAGAAACCTTTTTTTGTGATATTTTAAACAAGCTGAGACAGACCCCAGCACTGCGGCAGTGAACGCTAGTATGGAGTACCTGGTTGGGAAAAAAAGGCCTGGAAGCAGTACAGGTGCTGTAGAGAGCAGAAGTGATCACCTATAGTACATGTAGGTGTGTGGTGTCACTCATTCAGTGGTCGTGTAGGTGGTGGAAGTTGGCTTGACTTTCACACCAAAAACCAGATTTGCACCTCTTCCTGGAACAGTTGCCACTCTATGCTGGAGACTAGATTTATCTTGTCTCGGCCTTTTTAAAGGCTATGTGTGTAGCATGGCTATGTTGTTTTCTCATGACTCTGACTGGTCTCCAGATAGCCCCAGGACCAGGCCTTTGGTTTTTGTTTGAGGTTTATTGTTATTTCAAGAACAGAAGCACATCATGTGGAACTATCACATGTGAAATGGTGAAATAGTTGTGACATATCATGTGTCATTGCACTCTTTTTGCACTTCGGCCTATCGGTGACCGCTCATATTAAAACAAGATGAAGAGACTTTTCAAAACACAATTCATACAATTCATAAAATTAAAGTCAAACTGAAATTTGATATATGAATATATTAATATATTAATATATGAATATGAACCATAATGATCTCCTCTGAGTCTGCCTCACGGCCCAGCCCATAGCCAAATAAGTACAGAGGAAGTCTAACTATGGTTTTAGAAGTGTAAAATAGGATGTGAAAGTTTAAACAAATTTGGCTGCTAAAGTTGCGCTGCTCTTTGATTACATTACCCTGCTCTCATTAGCAGAGGACTGAAGACTGTTCAGCCAACTGAGCAGTTTAGCATGTCAAAGGGGAATACACATGACTTGTATATAAATGTGATGAATGCTGTAGACAAACAACCTACACCAAGCACGCAACATTAGTGTACGATGACACCAAGAGTGGCAGTCTAGTCTAAATAGGAAGCTCTAAAATAAGCACTTCAGCTTTTCAGGCAAGTTCTTGTTTTCAGTTTCAAATCATAAATACTTTACCCATGCACAAGTAGGCCTCCAGGTAATCATATTGACTTTGCTTTTTCCACTTTGTCAGATGTAGCAATATTGACTGGAGGCAAGTTTTGAGGAAGACATTTTTTTTGCAATAATAATCCGTGAACAGACTTTGCTGGAAGAGTCACATGAGGTGATGAAACATGATATATGAGAGTGGGAGCGTTTGTGGTGATCTGGTGTGTTCAGACCGGTTTGAGTATTTAGTCATCCTCCTTCCTCTTGTGTCTCTAAACAGATAATGGAAGGATTCATAAGGTGCTGCAGAATAAAGGTCAGACCTTTGTCATCGCTGAGTACCGACCCTTCAACCAAAGAACGCATGTACACAGCATCATCCTTCACCCTTCCTCTGTGAGTAACACAGCGCCGCCTACACAACTACTCCCCACCGAGACACAAGGGTGGGAGAATGGAAGAGTTTTGTTCATATGGAAATAACGGTTATAGGGAGTAAAAGGAAAATGGTAGTATTTCTTAAAGAAGAGTGTACAACTTAGATTTTTTGGGATAAAGTCTGAGTTTTTCCAAGGATATTGATGTTTTAATAAAAAGGTCAGTAATGGCCCAGTACAGTAAGAAAACCTCTGTATTGTGCACCATTGCAGAGGAAGCTGTATGCAAGCTCAAGAAATGAACTGGTTCAACTGGATGTGGCAAACTGTGCCAAGTATGGAGACAGCTGTGAGCAATGCGTCTTAGCCAGAGACCCCTACTGCGCCTGGAACGGCACCCGCTGCACCTCTGAGACACAGTAAGACCACATTTGATCCAAACGTCCAAACGTATATTTTCATTTCACGCCCATAGATTACATGTAGCGGCCTCAGCTTAAAGGTGCTCTGTGGAGTTTTCTTATAAACCAACAAAAGCTATGTTTACATTCACTGTCTCCCACCAAAACACATTGTGTGTAGGCTTGAAGTCTAACAAACATTTGCTATTTTAGATTGTCCATTAAATTCTCTAGCTTGTGGTCTCCTTCTTCACTGGCTTTGTTGGCTCATAGCTACGTTTGTTGTGAAAATAACTGCCACTAATTTGTTGATCAATGGAATAGCGTGACGCAGCGGCAGAAATGTATATTGCCCCGCCGGCGTGCTCACGTGTGTACGATACAAACAAAACGGGGATCCACTCATAAAAACATGGCTCCATAGTGCTACTAGTGGTGCCGGCTACCTTTAATTCATACGCAATTATAATTCAGGTACATCCGTGCCAGCCCCACAGTGAGTACACAGTGTCAGTCACTTTTATGAATTATCTTAGTGTTGTGTCATCAGACTACTTTAATGTGTAATGAGCTGATTCACTGCAAACTGCACCTACTTCACTTCTAGTATGGAGCAACTCTGATGACAATGATGTAAATCACCAAAATATTTCAACACTCAAACGATATCGAGAGCTAGTTATCTAGATGCACCACTTTGGTACCAGCAGTCTTTTAATAACACCACAATGCCCTAAATTCCACAGCTGTCACAGTATCAAGAGAAGGGTGTGTACTTTTATTGCTCTAAGCAAGATGACATCAAACAATCTTTATAAGCCTCTGTTATTACCATGCCCTTAAATTATGCTAATGCTTACATATATTTTACTGTGTCAGATTTTATTTGATTATTTAGTAGAAAATATGAGTGGATACTGAGCATAGAGGACAGTGGAGGAGATGGTTATTCTGCAGGAGTGGTTATAGAAGTTTCTATGGACATTGTCCATGGGTGCATAACTTCATTTGCAGCATCAAAAGAGTGTAGAAATGTGGACTATAGGTGGATCTTTTCCAAACTTCATTGTAATTACGTGTAACTGAAACACCAAAACTGAAAAAATGCAAGAACTACTTATTTTTCCTTCTAAATTCTGCATCGAAACCTGTTTAGAACAAGATTTTCCACCGAAACAAATGATCACTTCAGAGCTATGACTTCTCTTCACACTCTACAGTTAGCACCAAACACAAGGGGGTTAACAGAACAAGCATAATAGGAAAGTACTAAACACTGAGGTGGCGGGGCAGTGAGGATTTAGAGCTAATTTCTTGCAGCATGTTGCTGGTTTAATAGAGCACTGAGCAGCTGTCATGAGGTTTGGCAGCTAAACAGCTGTCACCTGATAGCACACACAGGCTCACTGTGTGTGATCTTGTTATTGCAACATACAGCAACTCAGACCTGCCAATGTTAGCAATGAGAAAAGTTTCTGATATAATGAAATATGTCAAATTTGGAATGGATTTTTTTCATGTTAAAGCAACTTTTATCTATCATATAAGTAAAAAAAAACCTGTACTCACTTGAGGAAATAAAAATAATCTCACATCCTGTATAGCCACAAGTGTGAAAACGTTTCTCATTCTAATTATGAATATTCTAGATAAGATTCTAGATAAAACACAACAACTTTTCTACGATAATGATTCTGTGAAAGTTTTCTCACGTGGCAGCTCTGTGTTTCCAAGTAAAGCACTTTGCAAGTTATGCCTTTTAAGAAGAAGTGTACTGATCATGTGTACTGATATTATTATGACATCCTCACCTTACATACACAGTTTCAGTCCAGCTGGCAGAGACTCAACTTTGTGACAGCCTGAGCACAGGTTGACTTGAGAAGCCACTTTACTTCTAACCCTGACAGCATTTTCTAAACAGGAAGAAAGTTTTATATGAAAAGAACTTTTTGTTTTCTTAGAACAAGTCAAGTGAGCTAAAATTAGATATCTCAGAATACGGAGGTGTGCGTGGAGGTAAACTTTGTCACCACTGCAGCACCTACACACAGAAACACCACCACCCACACACTGCCACCCCCTTCATATTATTTCCTCCCCTAAAGCGACACCTTCTACACACAGCACAGAAGAGTGCACACACGCGTTCTGTGATGTGATTGATGACTAAAAACTTACCGCTCATAGGATCTATGTGGAGGAAGTGATAGTCATGTATCCTGTTGAGTGTACAGGCTGACTAAGAGTGACAATAATGTGGGTGATAGTCTGACTGGCAGTGCATCTGCAAAGGAGCCCCTTTGAGCTTAAGTGGAGAACGGTAGTTATTTGATTTGTCATTTGGAATCTAGTGAAACCCCCCCCCCAAAACTCCAAATGTAGTGAATATGGGAATCTACCTTACAACACTGTGTGCAGATGACTGCAATTATTGAATCATTTCAGTTTCATTTGAATTGTTTGGATTCCCTTTAGTTTCATGAAATAACCGGGCACATTCACAAAGTCATGGGATAATGGAATAATGCCTATGTTGTTACATGTATATACATACAGTAAATGTTACCTAAAACAATACACTGTTTTCTAAATGTAGATATTTGTTATTTTATAGAACAGTGGAAGGTGGTTCAGTGTCTTGTGGCATAGAGGAAAATTAGAGTCTGGAAGCAAACCTAAAAATACATTTTCTGAACTTTTTAATTCACAACTTTCTCATATCTGTGCTCGTGTTCTGCTCCGCTTGCTCACAAAAAAGGTTTATTGAGACGTTGTTGCCCATTCATTAAGTCTTAACAAGATTCTGTCTATTCCAATAAAGTATTAGTGGCTTGAATCCACTGTAAGAGTGTGTTGTGACAGTTGTGTACCTCGTGTAGAGCAAGTACTCTGCATTAACATCAATTTAAATGTCAGATGCAGTTGCATGAGCTGGCAGGTAACTCTGTTGAGTCTGGTGAGTTTGTACTTGCTGTTGTGTAGTTTGCTAACAGTCACAATGTCTTTAATGTAACTGGCACATCTGTCTAACTCAGACACCTTTTCCTTTCACAGTGGCACAGTGCAGGATGTGGCCCGAGGGAACCATGCCATCTGCGGGGCCCGGGTTCAGCAGTCTGGAAAAGGTATGAATATATTTATGAGTTTACTGCATAAAAAGCCCAATCTGTATCGTTTAAGACCAATGAATTATAGGTGTATTCACATAGACAGCTGAGAAGTTTGACATACTTTATATGGCTTGCTGTACACCAGGCTGTTGGTTTGTCACATTTGATTAACTGCAGTGTGTTTTAGAATTGGATCAGATACAAAACAATGTTTTCTGTGGTTTGACACACATAGTGACTACATGCTGATTTCATGCGACTGTGGTGTCAGAACTCATCTCCAGCTGAACCGCAGCTGAACCACAGCCTGACTGGATGTATGATAAGCGCCTGCCTAACAGTTTAAACAAATTCCGAGTTTAGTATTTCACAGTCGTTGAGCAAAGTCCACTAATCTATTACAGAAACTAGATATTTTATCATTTAATAGAATAAGTTAGACATTTTAGGAAATCTGCTTATTGGCTTTCTTTCCGAGAGTTAAATGAGAAGATTGATACCACTGTCATGTCTGTACGCTTAGTGTTAAGCTACCACCAGCAGCCGGTTAGCTTAGCTTAGCACGAAGACAGAAACAGGGGGAAACAGATAGACAAATGTCAAACTATTTCTCTAAAGCCACTTTAACATCAATTAATGTTAATAGTCTGCACGAAAATCAAGGCGCTGTGTCTATGTAGTCTCAGTGGGCCCCCTCCCTTCTCAATACATCCATCCTCATGCATGTACAAAACCCTGAATCAACAGCTCAACACGTGAATCTGTCGTGGTTATTAGGGTTATCAACAATGAACTGTTTATACGACATTTCAAAAAACATTAGTCAAACATCGGACACATTTATTACTGTTAGTGCCGCAGTCTGCACAACCTGAAATCCCAGCACATGCAACAGTGAGAACACTGTTACTATGCAGTTTACTTGAAGAGAGAGTATTTATATATTTCCTTTGAGATTATTTATCTCATCTTACCTCACATTCTCAGTGACATGATGAGATGGTGTCAGATCTGACGCTGATAAGCACTCTGTAGCTGTTTCTGAAACTGAGGGAAATGCAGTGCCGCTTCTTTATTAGCGAGCTACTTATTATAATAGTGGCTGATCAGATTCAATCTGCACACTAATATGAAACCATTCTGAAACCAATAAGTTGCGTTCACTCACGTTTTTTTGTTTAAAAAAAAAATCCCAGAAACCTCTTGGAGCTCCGAGCATCAGTGCAGCTACCGCGCTTGAAGATGAACCGTTGTCGTCAGAGTCTAGTGCAGGAGTGGACTAAACCACGCGCACCTTTCAAAGGGGGAAGAGCCCCAAAGATGCACAATGCTCCTGATAGCCGGTGTGAAATGAAGGAAGAGAACTGAAGGAAAACACACAACTGTTGCAGCGAGGCGCTGGCTCGCAAGCAAACATGAGAAATGAGGGAGAGCAGCCCAGTCATAACTCAGATGCAGCCATTTATTTCACGATGTAAAGATGCCTTTTTTAGGACAATCATCCCGAAGAAGACAGGATGATTGATAATCATCGGTTAATGTTTGAAGCCTGCATAAACTTGACACAACACATTTTGCCCCCAGTGTACTACTATAACTTAAAAGTCTGCCTTACAATTTGCTTCCAGCATGAATAAATGAATTAACATGTGGCTCACCTGCCTACTTTACTTGACAGACTTATAAAACGACAGGCCTTTGCATACTGGCCTTGTGATGGTGCATTGGTTAAAATACGGCTGCTGTCACTAAAAAACACTAAAAGTCTGAATGATCTTGGGTGAATCGTCCATTTGTGATGGTGGGAAAATGCTGCCTTGCAAAATGGTTTAGATGTAAAGACTACAACCCCTGACAGTCAGATAAATTGCATATGTGAAGTATCAGCTGCTGCATGCTACTGCTAGCAAGTGCCCTTGAGCAAGGCACTAAAAACTTCCAAAAAACGTCTTCATGGGTGCTGCCCTGTGGCTGATCCCTTTGAAGAAATGCTGATGTGTAGGGACTGTGTATTTATAGCTTCGGAGGACTATTTTAGTCACAATTCCCTGCATGCACTGACAATCAAATTCTCTCCTCAAGGTTCACACAACTCTGTTTAACCACAATCAGGAGAAGAAGTCTGCACTGGGATAGCATTGATCCAAACAGAGCAAGACACGCCTGTAGGCATGATCATAATTTGCAAATACTGAGTGCATGTGAAACAGCATTAACCAAATATACATGCAAAACATGTTGGAAATAATAAGTCAAAGCAGACAGAGCTCTACATATTTGACTGCCTGAATAGCTCAGTGGGTACAGTAAGGCAGTAACACAGCCTCACCCAACACGTCCTCTTTCATCCCCATATGAATAGCTGACCTCTTTAAGCACAACTTTACAATTCATGTTGACCTACATGCTGTAATTTCTCTCTGCAGCTTGTCTCTGAATCACGGGAATCAAATAGATTTGCATGGTCTTCATGTTTTTGTCTTAAAAGTAGCAGCTCCTGACATCACAGCCACTACATCACATGTCTTTGTGCGTTCGTTACTTAAGTGAGCAAATTAGGCTGATTACCGTCTTAACTTACCATATGCTTCACATGATATGGGGAACTTGCTGACTTGGCCACTTCCCAGAAGTGCGTGGTATCTTGCTCTACATGCAGTGTGGTTTTTGTCTTAGTCATGTCACTTGACACAGCGACACAAAGTCGCACTTGAAACAGTAGCGTAGCGAGAACGAAAACAAAAGCTGAAGCACAAAGTGACGTAGCTAAATCGCCGGTTTGTTAGGTAGCTATGCTCAAAACAAACTCTGTTGCATGAGGCGCATAAACTACCAGGTATTCCAGGTACGAACGTCTTGTAACAACATGACAAGTAGACTGCAACATTCTGCAACAACCTAGAAGAGCACTGAGAGTGAGGTCGAGAGAGCATCGCGAGAGAGAGAGAGAGAGAGAGAGAAAGAGAGCTTCCCCAAGCGCCTATCCGCACAGTGATTGAAAAGGTCTGAAGCTGTTGTGCAGTCAGTTCATTTAATGATATTTATGGAACAAAAAGGACAGTGCAGCCTTAAAAGACAGTAACGAAATAAAAGTGACATATGACAGTATGACTGAATTTGAGTAGTAGCCTATACTAATAAGTAGGCCCTATAATAATGACTATTAAAGAAGTGCAATGGTAACCAGGCCTATCGAAATGAAATAATAATTCAACAAAATAAAGTACTGAATTCAAGTAGTATGGTACTACTCTTAATATGTAGGCCCTCTATAAATGACTTTGTCCATAGTTATATCGGGGCTATATTAATAATAACAAGAACGTCAGTAGGCTAAGACATAAACCCCATTGGGACGTATCTGTGTTTACAGGAGCAGAGCGTGGCTTGGCTTTATTATTAAGTGATGCTTTCCCTTTTGTTGTATGGTGTAGTTGGATGTGTGCTCACCCACCCTCCTTGTGAAGTGTAGCCTGCTTGAATAACCACCTCTTTCGAAGCGCTCTGAGCGGGAGTACATGCGATGTCCTGCTATTGAGCAAGCATTTTCAACATGACATCCGGGTGGCACTGGCACACCCTGGCACACCCGCGCCTACACCACAGCCTTGACATCTGGTCTGTGGTGCAATGTTGTTCTTTTTCTTAACAACAGCACTGACCTGTCTTGCTGACTTCTTTCTTCCCCTGTTTTCCATCTTTGTCTCATTTACATAAATAACATCACAGAGCAATCCTTCTATATTCCCATATGCTGATGATGCAGTTCTCTATTCCCCCAGTCCCTTTTTAGATTCTGCCACACCAGACAACCTTCCTCATTATTCAAAAACTTGCACCTGACAAAGTAAAGAACAACTCCACCTGTTTCATATTCTGTAATAATAATCCTTGATAAAACAAGTTCTTGCATCATATAAATATGTTGGTAGAGTACTTTTACTATTTATATTACACGTATCCAACTCCCTTTACCATAATCACTCACCTTTCAGTTATTTTACTCACCTGACTACAGTTTCTATGTTTTTAAAGCATCTTAGAAAAACTGGCCTTCATTACACATTTGAACCATTTTCCACTGGTTCACTATCAGGTGCACAACCCCTCTTGGCTTGGTCCCCTTGTCCATTGTGTGCTGGAGGAGGATCCAGGCACCTTGCCAAAAGGCTTGCCATGCTCTGACTGAAATGACAAACATGCCTGGTTAAATAAAGGTTAAATAAATAAAGCTAGATAAACATCTGTCTCAAAGCTAAACAGACCTTCTTGTGTTCTTTTCTCAGTGTTTAGATATTCCACTGATACACATGGAGACGAGGTCAAGGGCAGCATCACACTTCCCTCTCAGTCCAAGTACTTCCTCCAGTGCCCGGTGTCGTCCCATCATGCCCAGTATACCTGGCGTCACCTTGATAACTCCACATCCTGCAGCCCGAAGGAGCAGCAGTGCACCCTTCTGATCGACAGCATGGGTCCCGAGCAGGTGGGAACTTACACATGTGTGTCGGAGGAGAAGGGCTACAGCAGAGTCCTAGCCCAGCACCAACTCCAGCTGGAGAGCAGGGCGATGGGCCGTTCATCAAGCCCACTGGTCTGGGTTTGTCTAATGGCCGTTCTGATCAAGAGTTTGTCCAGTTAGTCCCGAGTAAAAAACATGATTCGAATACAGTGGTGATAAACGATAATATTTAATTATCGCCCTACCTCTAAGTGTCTGTAGTCGTACAGTAGCTAGGGCTGCAACGTAGTAACTAAAAGGACAATTTTGTTCTTTTGTTTCTTTTATTTTGTGGCCAAGTTCTGATCCTAAGTATGTCCCGTAATTTAACTAACCAAATATTTTACTGCACTTTTGGCACTTATGTAAACATCTTGACATATCAGTATAATTTTCACTTGCAGTGGACATTCTTAGTGAAAACAGATGTCTCAATCTTGCCAACAATCTGCCTTACTGATTATGGAAATTAAAATTGCTACACTTTCTACTCTACGTAATTAGCCTAAGCCTCCAAATGCACATTTTCAAGAGAATGTAACAGAAAAGTTGTGTAAATGCTCAAATGTTCCTTTGATATTTTCCTGCACGCAAACATCGGAATGTACTTTTTTTTTTTTTACCAGTAATGATGTAATATTTTATTTCAAATCTTTTTATTGATTTTGATAACATAATTTAAGTTAAACTTTGTGATTGTTAATATATTATCAATAATTTGTTCTAATACCAATCTCAATGTAAAACTGCACACAACTGAGCGGAGCTAGCTACCGTTTGTGGTCTTCCATGTATTATATTTACATTCACATGCAGTCACAGAGCCAAAGATGGTAGATAAAAAAAAAAAAACATGAAGAAAACATAGTCGCATGATTTTGAAATACTACCTGCAAGTGTTCTGCATCCGTTTCCCTTAATGTGAAATTGTGTCCGAATGGAGGACGTACTTTCCTCACTGTACTTTCCTATCTTGCGTACTACCTCAGACCTGCTTGACGGCTTTGAGTTTCGACAGACTGAGTCCTTTTGCGTTTGTCAAGACTTCTCTGTAAGTCAAGTTAAAAGGAACACATCATATTGTGAAATACTGCAGAGATGTTGAAAATGTTGAGGTGCTTTCAGAGTGAGTGGTGTCATACTGCCAAATGTCTGAGCTTACAAGAATTAAGCCACAATGTAAGTCAACATAAAATTCCTTTCACCTGTGCTTTCTAACTTTGCTGCCTTCAGTCACCTTAAATCCAGAGACTTTTAGCACTTTATTTTTTTTGTACGGCCACACTGTATGTGTTTGACATGATGGTGAGATACTTGCTGTGACAGTTGATATTTTTAAAAAAGGGGCAGTTCACCAAAAATCGCACACATCTTTAACATGCTACTCCTTGGATTTGATATTTTGTGTAGATCTGTGAATAAATCACATCAAAAAGGTTGGATGACCTGTAATGAAATTAGTTAAGCAATACAATGACAAAACTAGTGTTGCAGTGAAAATTGTATTTTTAAAATCTAATTTTAAAGGGTCAGTTCACAGTACCCCCCCCACCCCCCAAAAAAAGAAGCTGTTTTCTTACTGAACTCTAGTGGTATTCAGCCTTCAGCTTTGGTTTTATTGGATACACCCATCTCTCAGATTTCTGCCTCCACAACACCACAAAACGACGGAGACGAATGCTGCTTCAGAGCATTTAAGATTTTCCAGATGCGTGTGCCGGTCTCAGATGTTGCCGTTTACATTGTCCGTTGTTTCTTATTTATTGGAGAGGTAAACAGACTGTCATTTGAACGCATCAGCTACTTTTCCAGCGCAAATAATAACCGCTACCATGTTCAGACAGCGGTGAAGAACAAGAACATCAAGAGGTGTGTTGTTTTTGACGACTGAAATGATGATGATGTTTTTGTACAATTACATGTTTGTTACATGTTTGTTTTGGTTGTTCTGATCTGTATCACTTTTAATGTGTGCATACTGGAACTTTGAGATGCTGATTTATATTTGTAAGGCAAGAAAATGACATTTTAAATCAGGTATCTGTCTATGTGCACTGTTCCTCTTGGACATAAATGCATTTCTTTTTTTCATCTTGCAGTTTACCGTCATTGTTACACTTCACCTGTTTAGTTCTGCAAAATGATAGCAGCAGGCTACATGCATCACTTCATGCTTTACTTTCACACTGGCTGCACCACTTCCTTGCACATTGCCACCACCAACACAAAGCACTCTTTCATTTCAAGGTTGATAGTCTCCTTCAAAAGAAAAAGGAAAAAAACCCTACTGGCCCCAGTGTGACCCCTGTGCTCTAAATGGTCCAGAACCATCAGTGGTGGGGAAATACAGAAAGGGTTGATGGGAAGACAAATTTTCACAGTTTGCATTGTGACATTTCCTCAACATGATGTGCTATGAACACATTGGTTTGTGATTGAGGGGAAACCATCACATCAAGCTCATTTGAGAAATGTTCTTGATCATATTCAAATGTTGCACCTTCCAAAGCCAGAATGACTCAAAAAAAAGCCTGGGGTGACTACATGTGGAATAACCACACGGACAGATAATCGAGCCTTGAGGTGGTATTTCTTCTTGGGAACTTGCTGAACCTGAGACAGAAACTGTTTGCAAACAAAGAAATTGCATGCATGCATTTGTTTCACCTTCCTTGAAGCCCACTTAACAGAGTGTGAAAATGCTTCTGGGTATTTCACCAAGCGTCTAATCTTCATGCTGCAGCAAAGCAGAGACATGAGATAAACTGCAATGGGTGTCAATAACACGTTTGCAAGCACCATATCTGGTGGTCTCAGAGGCCCCACACTTTGAAGAAGAAATAAAGCAAACACACATTGAAATAAGATATAAAGTAAAACTTTATCATGACATACAAGTTTAAAGCCCTGAGAACCATATCTTTATATTACTAATATGAACAAAACTGAATGTGTGAAAACCACTTTGGAAAAGTGCTCCTCTTAAATACAATCAGCACAAACCAGTTTTTACAAGCATTCATGTGTTTTGTCCTATTTTTTGTTTGCTTTAATCAAAGAGAAAACTATAATATCAGTAATATCATTATTATCATGTCCATAATAATAATAACAGTACAAAAATATGCACAAACCCCACAGTTGAATTAATATACGGAGCATTGTACAAGCCAAAAACAACAACATAAAATTGATAAATGAGGTATTCGATAACCACTTGCATATGCGCCTGTTTTTACACAGATCAGGTTAGTTTTTAAACAATTTAAAACTGAATTAACTCCAAAATCATCTGAGAGACAAAAGGTTCTGCAGACTTCCAACTTCACAGCTTCCTGAGTGACGAGACCTTGCCTGCAGTTACTGACGACAAAAATACAAAAATGCAACACCAAAACCAAAGTAGCTTTCAGCGAAGTGACCACAGCTTCGGTCAGTACTCGTCCCTCAATGCAGCTTCAACATCGAACGCAACAGTGACTGCAGCCCACTGCCCTGAGGTATTGTGGTATGACGAGGTAGGGGCGGTCTCTAATAGACACACACACACACACACACACACACACACAGGCTTACCGGCACAGCACATCATTTACACTCATCCATGCAGCAAGTCAGGTGGCAGGAGCCTGGAGGTTAGTGAGGGGACCAGAGGGTTGCGGGTTTGAAGCCCAGAGATCAGAGAGGAGAAGTGAATGACCAACCCTCAACACTTTCCACCCCCGAACAACGAACAACAAAGACTGTGGGTGTAATGGGTAGTTTCCAGTGAACAAAATGGAAGGCTAATGCTGGAAAGAACTTTCTCCATTTAAGTTTTTTTT
>NTHP01000003.1:846700-865750 GCA_003416845.1 Oplegnathus fasciatus | reverse complement strand
TTTTAAATGTCATTAAAGCTCATGTTCGAGCATGCATCCCCTCCTATGATATAATAGACGTAGCAGTGGCACCACCTGCAGTATCCTTACTGGTATTACAAGTCTATGCAGGTGTTGTACTCCACAGGGTAGAACTGCAATCACATACTGTATATGCTGAACCTGCTTGTGCACACACACACGCACACATGCTCAAACACACACACACGCTCAAACACACACACACACACACAAAAATACAAAGGCAGTGAAGCTACACTATCAAACAGTCATTGCTTAGACTAAGCAGATGAAACAGAAAGCTCGGACTTAGAAACAAGAGTTTTAGTAACACAGCCTAAATGTTTAAGCTCAACTGCTACTAAAAACAAGGTCCACCAGAAAAAAAATAACAACAAATAAATAGCAAAACTCAGTTGTTAACGCAACAGCGTGAGTGACAACTGGTGTCTAACGTCTGATTGAATTGCTTACTAAAATAAAAAGTGATTACTCTCCAAAGGATTAAGCTTGAAGAGAAAGACATTTTCCCAGCCAGTTGAGGTGTGAAACCTGCACTGGCCGGATCTCACCAGCAACTACTTTAAGGCAGCATCTACAGTTCTCACCTTTATAAAATACAGTTATGTGTCATACAGGGTTCTGAGGGGTACACCAAAAGGACTTACGGCACCGTCCTCCCAAGTCCTCAAACCCTCAACTGTGACCTGCACTGCAAAACTTCTGCAAAACCTGACACATAATGGCTAAAACACAGTCTAATAAAAGCAACAAGGCTGCCCACCTCAGATCACACTGGGCTTAAAGAGGTTTCTAAACTGTTAAAATGCCTCACATTCAACACAGATAAAGATAGAAAATTCATTTTCATCCTTTGTGGTATTTCAAAATGCTAAAAATTGACTTTAAAGGGAGAAATATACCTTACAATTGGAAGGATAATCCAGCTGTTTCAGGATTATCAGGGAGTGGGTGTTTTAATAAAGGGGCCAGACTTGTGAGTCTCTGTCCACACTGGCTGAGAGGCCCTGCGTCCACAGCCACACAGTCCAGCCCCAAGAGCCCATGAGTGTAAGAGATTAAAGTAGGGAGACAGCTCAGGAAAGCCACAGCATCTGGGCTGCTGTTCTGGATAACATAAATATGTGTTAACAAAAATGTCCATGTGCACGTTATGTAATCATATTTTGAGTATTTACATCCAGTTTTAAATTTACTTTTTCCACTGCAACTTTCCAATAAGTCATGCCGTAAAACATGAAACATAGGGAGTTTACCTCACCTCACCTAAAGATATTTGCACTTGCTTTAGGAAAAAACTCAAAATCTGATCACATGAGATTAGATGCAACATTTTTTGCAGTCCAAAATTGACCTTAAACAGCTTGCTGTGCACCACAGCAGGCGCGGCCAGGATTGTACGAGGGATCAATCAAGAGGAGTGACCTGGCTAGTCTTTGGTATCTAGCTGTGCAATAACCAGAGGCTAGCGTGAACCAGAAGATTGGGGTGTTACTAATACACTGGTCACATGATTGTACACATGCATATAATTTTGCCGCTGTCGTGAAAGAAGACGTGTTAACTGCGATTTCTGTGTTCACAGTCAAATGTAAGGTTAACATGGTCGTCTGTTTTTTGTTTTTTTGACCCCTGACCTTGAAACCTGACAACAATCCTACAAATCTACACACGTCAGTGAGGAACTAACTATTCTTTTCCTCTTCCCTGAAAAAAAAATGCAGATATATCATTCTTCTCAGACAACAACTTGAGAAACCAAAACAAAAAAAGAAAAAAAAGGGAAAGAAAATGGAAGAAAGCATGAAACAAGTTCTAAAAGTAAATGAGGAGAGAGATAGAAAGCCCATCACAGCTCTGTTTGTCCCCAAAAACCACCAGCAGTGTGTCGGTACGTTCATGTCAGTTCAGGTCAGGTAGGATTTCCATCACGGGTTGAGGCGTCAAGTCTCGATGGCCTTGCAGCCGTATGAGGTATGTAGTGTAGCTCTCCTTTTGAGAGAGTCTGATGAGGTATTCTTGAACAGTCGCGTAGACTTGTGCATTCTTCAGGTATGAATCCTTTTTTTTTCCTCTTTAAATTAACATTGATTCCTTGCAGTTGTCACGTTGCTTCCTGAGAAAGACGCCGTCCAGGGAGAGGCCAGTATGAGGTCTGAGGACTATGACGATGACGCAGTCAGATTGAAATTCAGCTTCTGTGGCTGCAGCTGGAGGAAGGATGCACAAACAAAAATGGGGGACACCAAACTCAAACCTGATTCTGAACTGTCTCTCTGTAACATAGACAGGAGCCGGGTGGAGAGCTCGGGGTCTACTAGGCCCGCTGTGGGTGGATTCCCCCAACTTTGTGCGCTACGTGTTTAAAGACAGCTTGGGCGGACCTGCAATAAGTTTTATTTTAAGCGGACATAAAAATCCTGTGCGTTGCTAGTGAGAGTTTACAGTTTGGTGAAATCACGTCCATATTGGGAGGTTTGTGTACATCATGAACCCTCCAACCATTATAATGGACTTAACAAGATCTGAACTGAGGGCAGAGTTATTAAATTAGGTATTTAATGTGCTGATCTACAGCATCTGATCGTTCACCAGTTTGAGTTCAGCAAGATGCTACAGCGTGTTAAAGACACCTGAGCGGCCCGGGTTGGGGGCCTGTCTCTGTGAGGTGGGTGCTCTGAACATGAGGTTCGACTGGTGAGAGTTACCCGACTTCCCCTGATTGCAACTAGGTCAAAAAAGAATACAAAAATAAAGTTGATTCAGGTTAAATATACTACAGCTCCTGAGGTAAAGACACCACTGCAGGTTACTTGATTTGAGGTATGTAAAAAGAGAAAAACTAAAAACAAAAATCATTCTAAAACACAAAATCAAAAAGACAACAAAATGGCAACAAACAAACAAAATGTCCTAAGATAAAACTTTTCAAGTTCAGTTGTGACTACACCTGTCAGTGGGTTTTGGCTGAGCTGATTGTGTTTAGCATGTACATTAGGATTAACAAGTGTATGCATGTGTTGATTGTGTGTCTGTATGTGTGTAGTGTAGTGTGTATGTGTTTGTATGTTGAATAAAATGCATAGCTGTGCGTTTGGGCACGTGTTGTCATACAATATTCTTGAGCTCTGTGTTCATGATTGGACAGCCAAGAGGTTGACAGGGTTGATGAGGTATTTGTTGTGCAACAGTTTGTTATTCTTTTCGGTTTCTCATTGTACTGTATATTCTTGCTGGGCCTCCCGGTGGAAGAGAGACCTGGGGAGCAGGTACAAAGCGCAGCCTGAGTTAGGGTGACCCACTGAGGGCTGGCTCAGCCGAGCCAGGACCCTTGGAGGAGGAGGAGGAGGACGTGGGGCTGAGGTTCTGAGCCAGGGGTGCAGAGAAGCCAAAGCTAGTGCTGGTTCCAGCAGAGGAGGCTGAAGCAGCAGCAGCAGCCGACACAGCAGGCCCCGAGGCCCCTCCAGACTTCTGGGCAAACAGGGTTCCTGTAGGACAACGGGAGACATCATTACATAAACATGGTGCCTTTATCACTAAGAGTACAGGTTACATTTTTACTTATTTAGGTACTTTCACTAACAAAAAGAAATCACAGGTGGTGGAGGCTGCAGGTCATAGTTTACCATTATGCTGAACAGATGGAAGCAAAGGATTCACCACATTACTACTATTTATAAATTTTATGTAACAGTGAATAGCCCCTCCCCCGTACAAACCTGAGTAGATTGTGCCATTGACCTCCACTGAGACAGTGATGCTGGCATTTCCATTGGTTGAGATGCTCAGAGACATGTCCTGCTGCTTCTCATCTGAAGAAACAGAAATAACAGTCCATTGAGGATGTTTTTGTGTATTCACGTGACATATTTTCCCTCAAAATCCCAACATCAATACATTTAGATGTGCTTATCCAGAGATGGTGGGCTTGGTGGTGGTGACCTGCCAAATTGCTACCAATTTGAAATCAACTAAATACTTTTCAGGGCTAAATACTTATGCACTCAATTATTTTGTATTTTATATCCGTTCCTAAATCAGATTTGTAGAATTTTGTTTTAACTGACATTAAAGGTTTTTATTTCATTGATCAGAGTCACTGTCAGTGTCCGTGACACCATTTTTTGGTAGATTATTTAATATCCACTGGAGGTTACTGTGACAGACAGTTAATCTGTTCATTCATGTTGATGGAATAATGCTGATAAAAAATGACAACAGGGGAAATCAGATGTTTGATCAACAAAACATTGTCAAGTGTTTTTGTTGAAATGAAACGTGGCAAACCTTGTAAAATACAACTTGCCTAATACAAAGTTCCTCTTGTGGCTGAAAGGAAGCACACTGAACTTTCATAATTTCCAGGTTCTTCTAACAGTATTTTGACAGACTTGGCAGCACTGACCTCTAGTGGTAATGGCGGGGGCACCCAGGCGCAGGTTCATGGGCATTTGGGAAGCCATGGCCAGCAGGTTATGTTGGAAAGCCTGCTGCATCAGGCGCTGCTGCTCTTCCGCCAGGCGGGCCATCTTCCTCTCTGGCCCCTCCCCTCCGCCGGTCTCCAGCTTTTCTCTCAGCTGCTCCAGCGTGGCAGCTCTTGCCAAACCCGCAACCTGCTGCTGACCCAGGGCCAGCGCCATGGAGGGTCTCGCTGCCATGATGGAGGGGGTCAGGTCATCTGGAAGAGAGAGTAATGGAGGGTTGGTTTTCTGAATTAAGACGCCAAGGCAACAGTTATGTTCCCTTACTTTTTTAAACAAAATAAGTGACTCTAGGTGATTTTGACTGCAGTGGACTAAAGAGACCACCAGCATAGAATGAACTTCCCAAATTATCCTTTAAGTATTAATTCTAGTAAACTTCAACTGGTCTTTATTAAGACGATGCCCTCCTGTGAAACTCCTTCAAGGACCCTTGCTGGTTCCCAGAACCCCACCTTAAGAACCACTGATTTAAATAAAAACAAAACACAGCTGGTTCTGGGCAAGCGAAGCAGCTACGCATCAACAGTGACTGGTCAGTCGAACCACGTGCCATCCTACAAGACCACATAAAGCGAGTGACAGGTAAAATACAGTGCATTACACAAGTCAAACCATGGATACTGTGGGGGTCCACAGCAGAGCCACATTCCAGCCAAGTCAAAGTGACATCAGATAAGACAGCAAGGGTAATGACAGTTATCAACAGGATCATACTGTTGTGGACTAAAGGCTTCAAAGTTCATAAAGTGTCCCCCCAGCGTGGGAACCATGTTATTAATCAGTAGTAAAGGTGAGGGCTCTCAGCGGCCTAAGGCAAAATTGGTTCACACACAGACTCTTAAACACCTGGATGGACTACACACACATGCAGGCATGCACACACTAACAGAGCCGTATAAAAACACTAAAAATCCACACACACACACTGACGGCGGGATACAGTGGAGGGAAGGAACGTGACTTGTTGTGAGAATGTAATACACAAATGTAATAGCACACTTACAAACTTACATTCCTGCATGCACACACACACAAGCAAACACACTTATACCGATACACATGCATACATGCATATTCACACACATTTGACAAGAAAAACCATATATAATGTCTGTTAAATGATTTGTAATCATGTTGATACTGAAAAAAGCCTTTCAATCATTAAAACTAGAACCTTCACTGTGAGTACTGTTCCATTCATATGTTTATCCATTGCTGTGACTAGATGTAGCTGTTCTAAATTGTGACAGAGGGCAGTATTTCCCTACAAATACTTCAGCTAAGTCTTAGCACATCTGTAACTGGAACACTCCAGTTCAATCCAACCAGTATAGAGAGGCTACAGTCTCTGAGGTAAACATTTACCCAGTTTAATATAACCTTCATCAAACCAGAGAAAGGTTTATGAGCATACATGCTCGTTTTCTCCAGCAACACCCTTCATACTTACACACATGTATATCTGAGAGCTGCCTGTTTACTTGCAAGCAGGCTTGTTTTAGAAGGTAACCTCCACAGACTGTAAACTTATTTTCCCCACATTTTTATTTGTGGAATTAAGATTAGTCTCCTCTTTATGCTGCCATGAAGCTTTGTGCGTATTTTCAGAGTACATATTAAACTTAGTGGCGTAAAACTCATGTAAGTAATGAGGTCACTGTCTCTTCAGGTAAAAACACCATTAATGCTTTCATTAGACTTAAATGTGAGTTTTGTACATGTAGGTCGATGTTTGCCTGATTATGATTACAGACGAGAGGTTTTATTCACACCATCAGAGGTCTCAATGTCGAGCTATCGAGTGGATGGTTCCTACCTTTCTTCAGAGAGGGTCCTGGTGAGGCCTGCAGGCCATTGAGGGCCCCTGAGGTCCCTGCCCCCAGAACTGAAAGGTGCATCTTGGGAGGTGAGAGGATGTGGGGAGCTGTGCTGGGAGAGGGAGAGAAGCGGAAGAGGCTGCTGCTGTAGCTCGGGCGACGACCCTCGCGTCGGTTACTGTCGATGGCGGCCTGAAGCTCACCTGGGGAGCTGAGGCCTTTCCTCTCGCATTCATATGGGTACAGGTATTTCATGTACCTTAAGAGGAGAACACACACACACAAAGCAATACATCAGATCACCTCAGAAACATTCACAAGGCAAGTATTAGCATTATCATTAAGACTTATCGACTTAATCCAGCTCCAATTACTGCTAAAAACATCACCGCAACCAGTTCTATGTGAATCAAAATCTGAAAGTCTGGTGTTTTGGCATGGAAAGAAGAATATTG
Organism: Oplegnathus fasciatus; assembly: GCA_003416845.1. Lineage (NCBI taxonomy): Eukaryota > Metazoa > Chordata > Actinopteri > Centrarchiformes > Oplegnathidae > Oplegnathus > Oplegnathus fasciatus. Next base: position 858,973 of record NTHP01000003.1, on the reverse strand, counting down.
AAGAATATTAACTTTAATATACTACGTAAGCACATTATACTGGCTGTCAGCAATTTGAATCCAAGAACAGTAATCTCTGCCTTCAAAATGTTTTTCAGATGCACAGTGACTAAATTAACATGCACACAAGGAAACAGGTTTATGGAAAATTACAGTTAAGGCAGGAAATCAAGGGTATGCATTATGTATGTACTGCAGTAAAATGGTTGCTGTAAAACCTGTATTTACTGTAAGCCAATATGTAAACAGATTTGTCCCCAACCCAACCATATCTGTGAACCAAGGCTGTCTTATTTCAAGTGAATTAGTGATCTAAGATGCTGTTTTCTGATGATACTTCATTTATTTTTGTGTCAGTGCATTCTGACTGTTCTACAATCTACCATTCAGCTGTAGAAAGTGATTTGTTAGTTTGGAAAAGCTACTTTATTCTATTTTAATGTCAGTTTCAGTTTTAGTCATTGTTTGGACTGAATTTTGGATAAAAATCTTTCATTTTATTCCCGGCACTGCTGTCACAATGATTCCGTCCCTGTCTGAAGTCCTTCATGCACATTCACACTTGTAAAAACCCTGTTTGACACCTGGTTACATGCATACGCATGGCCAAAAAATATGGTTTCTCCAGCAGAAATCTAGCTGTGTGAACTATGTTTCTCTAATCCCCGACCCTGATTACAGAAACCACGACCTTCTGTTACATGACATCTACAAAATCAGGTTACTCCAGAAAGCTGACAGTAAACTTCTTACTTAAGTGCATGTAATTGCACAAAATTTGATGAGACACCTGGTATGAAAATAGTGCAAAAACATGTTTTGTATACTGACTATACTTGCGTTACATCACAGGGGCTCTACATGTAAGCACAGTCATGGCTCTGGTATTTTTTCCATTCCATGAGAACATACAGTAAAATAAACATACACTATTGTGCATGCTGACTGCATAATGGTGGAATAGCAGCACAGAGGATCAATAAGACGCTAAGAGCAACGTCCATTAGATAGAACTAGCAGAGCAATGCTACACAACAGCCCACCAACATTAAAAATACATAAAGGTTCATTGGGGCACCCTGCTAGTGGACAGGATAGAGAGGTGTTACATCTACTAAAGGATTTCCATCAAGAGAGCGAGAGAGTTTTAGTCAAGGCTCAGCGTACAAGCTGTCAGTCAAACCCCACCTTAGTCATTGTGAACTCTGACCCAAATCACATCAATAAATCTATGGGAATCAATGGGCTCTATGTGTGATGTAATGGACAGAGGGATTGAATGTGAAGGAGGAAGGTGGCCGAGTGGAGGAAACAAACTCTCATGTGTATAAACACACAGGCACAGGTTAATATTGACATCCGTATTCATACCAACACGCACAGAAATCCACATACTCTAATACCTCACACACACACACACACACACACACACACACACATAGTCATGGCATAAGGAAGGTGCTTGTTTCCAGCTTAGAAGTCGCTCACTTGAGATCCTTTATTTAGTTCCAGTAAATTAAATTAGAGTTTACACACGATTAACATTAGACAGACTAGGTATCTGGGTGTCAACAGCCAATTTATGGCTACTACAGCCAATGAAATTAATTTTGCTGGTTGTTTTGTGACACAGACACAAAGACTTACTGTGTGCGCAGGGTGAAAGCTGCACTGGTGATGGAGGTAGGCAGGTTGAGTCCCTTTGTGATTTCTCTCCAGATCTTCTTGTTGATAACCTCCACCAGGCCTCCCTTCTCTGTCACCAGCTTGTACAGCATGTACAGATCCAGGACCTGCTTGGCCATGATGGGAATACGATTGACTGGGGTTCCTACGGAAGAGAGGAAAACCATAATATAAATCAATACAGTACAAATCACACATCCGAATCGGAATAGCTTAGTGATGCACAATGAATGCTTTGTGTGGATGAATTTATTTCAAAGTGCATTTGTGTATCACATGTGCATGCATTTTTAACACGGACAATCCCAACGGGAAATGAACCCATAATGCTGACAATTTCTCCCGAGTGCATCCCTGCTGAGACGTACTGGCACCTAACACAGAAAATACATTTAAAGCTCCTACAGTGAAAATGACAAAGCAGGATGAATTCTACATTATGCATTAATTCATCCACCAATCAATGTTAAAACACCCAGGATCATTTTGTGAGCTCAAGATACCGATCTAAGTGCTGTCAGGATGCTGGTAAGACCTGGGTGACAGGCCTGATGCCTGCACGCCTGTTAAATTTGGCTTGAAAACATATTAGCCCAGTTAAGGCAATCTGGCTTGACCTGGAAAAGGGGATTCGCAAACAACACAAAGCAAAGCGGCTCTAGACTTTTGATACAGATGCATTAATCTTGTCAACAGCTTATCTGCAGTGAAGCTTGCAGGGAGCGTGTGGGAAGGAGACGGGGGGAGGACAATGAGGAGGGAGGAGGGGGTAGTTCGCAGTATGCAACAGAATCAAAAAGTGCAATGTGCAACAGTGTAAGCATGGAGCGGGAGGAGGGGACTGGGGATTGTGACGACCTGCTAATCCATGGGCAGTGGTGGGTGGGGGGCTCCTGGATAGGCCAGTATAATGAAGCTCATTTAGAGGATTGTACTGAGTAAATCCACACCCCTCTGCTGTAAGTGCTGCCGGGCCCAGCGCAGGGGAGTCGTACAGATTTGCCCTTAGAGCTAAAGCCAGCCAATCCTTCAGCCTCTCCACAGGCTGCTCTTAACCTGGAATCAGACTCATTAATGACTTTGTAAAATAGCAGTGTGATCAGGCCATGAAGATTAGCCCTGATTCATTTTCTTAAGTTAGCAACATGTCTTTAAGCCATGTGCAAGGGGCCTAGGTGAACACATGGACCTACATAAGTGTGGAGATCAGGAAGGAAGCACTATTAGGCACTACGGCTCTGAGCCATTAGGTGTGCTACTTAATATTGGTTGTAATGTTGGTGGTGTAGGAACTAAAGCTTTCTCTGCTGTTGTGTTCACTGAAAATCATTCTTAAAGTTTGTCTGGAAATATAACAGGTTCCTAGAAGACAAAGGCGGGACCTGTGTTTGCGTAAGGTGGGAGATGCTGTAACCTGTTAATGTACATGTCATTATGGAGCAGTGGTTCTCTACACGGGGGTTGGGAAAGCCGATGAGGCTGCGACATTTAACAATCATCGTTTCACACCACAGTTTCCTCATTCTGCATGTTAACATTGCAACAATGGGATATGAGTGAGGTTTTTAAGCGTTGAAGGCTAAAGAGAATAGAGAATAGTAACTTATGGGTAGGGTTTATACATTCAAACACAGACCAGCAAGTAATAACAGGCAGCTATAATAGCTGAAATACATGTAGGAATAAAATATGTACAGTGGAACCAGTTTATTAGATGCACCTTTAAAATCTAATACAACCCTAACGCTAAAAAAATCCTACCTTTGTCAAGTTTACAATGTCCACCTCCATTCATGTATATAAATGTTAGACGACTGTGTTAGATTGCATTTAATTACTGGTACTGGTGACCCTAATGAGGCAATACAAATAGAAAATAGATGTCATATTTAAATAAAAAAAAATGCAAACTTGCAGCAAATACAACCCTCTAAACAGACCTGTGAGGCCTCCTCTCACCCTGTAAAATGAACGCAACCACAGCACCACAGGTAATATTGTTCAGCTTATTCAAGCTGCAGAAATTGCTGTTCTGGGAAAACAGCCATCTTATCTCCAGAGCCAATTAACAATTAGCAAAACAAGAGGGCCTTGGCCAAGATGCCAACTTCCTTTCAAGATCATCTGGATTAGCCACGTACAGAGCGAGAGGAGAGGAGCGGAACAATGATTCAGTACCTAATGTCTCTGTTAAACATCAGGTCTGTATTCCCATTCAAATTGGAGTGATTTAATGTTAGAATGAAATCCAAACATGTATTGATACAGCTTTTCAAAACCAGTTGCAACCAAGTTAACATTAGGCAGTATATAAATGTGTATATAAATTACAACCAGTAATGTAATAGTATAAAGAGCAACTGTACAATGGCTTTTAAACTTTAAAATGGTCTCTTGTAGATTGTGAATTTGGTTATCACATTCATATCAGTCTGAAAAGACTGAAAAGAGGGAAAACTTTATTCTGGGGTGGCATAGTAAACTAAATGTAGATGGCAGACCTTCCACTACATCTCTGGGCAGTAGCAACATTTCCAGAACACGCAGTGGATCAAAGCAGCAGGAATGCTTTGCTGCCAGCGCCTCGTCAGTTATTTAATGCAGCGTTGGACATCAATCCTGCATCAAACAATTAGTACAACTAGAGGGGTCAGAGATCAGCCAGGGGTCATTGATGTATGAATTAAACTGCAGGTCAGCAGGAAGCCATGTTTTCATACTGGCCCGGACGTGAACAATGAGAGCACAACAAATGAGACAACAGCACTGGCCCCATAGTGACAGGCCAGCAGTTAGTTAGGCTTTAATTCACACCAATGCTTTTATTCAATCCTTTATCAGTATCTGCTGTCAAAACAGATCAGATTTCATGTATTTACAAGGAACTACTTTCAGGGCACATACACCACACAAAGCAAGCTAAAAACAGAGACAGGACAAATTTCAGACAGGAGAGCAGTGTGTGTGTGTATGTGTGTGTGTATGTGCATATGAGAGTAAACCAAATAGCTATCTATATATCTTAAGTGAACCAGAGGTGGTTTTGAAACCTAAAACATCATTAATTAGTAAACACTTGACATCAGCTGGGTTTCACATTTCAACATGGCCCGACTCCATATGAAAGCACTGGGAAAGCACCTTTGATAACACCATAATTGACCAAAAATCACATTAGCAACATTTGGGCAGTTAGCCAGAGAGTTCCCTAATTTGAGAGAATCAACGCGCCGCCTGCCTTTGGTGTCCAACATCTGCTCCGTTTCCAACCCTGGAGACATTTAGCTCTAACAGGCTTAATTAGACCAGTCCAAACATCTCTTTTGATCACAGCAGCACAACTCCTCTCTCTCTCACAGTCCCCTTAATACGCACTCTATTCTGCTGTTGTGGTTGTTACCATTTTAACCTTATCATTTATTTTTCTTTAGAGAAGACTAGAGACATCATGGTTGGCCATGATACGAGACCACTTCACTGCATTACGCCATGCAGGCCTCAAGTAGGCAACTATTGGGTATTTCATTTCTCTGTAAAGCTCTGATTTGTCCACTCGGCTGTTCTGAGCAAATCTGTAATTGGCTGCAGGCTTCACCTCCCATCATCCTTTGCCCCGGACTGATTTTCCCCCAGGGACAGGGCCATCAGGAGCCTAGTGATTAATGGCACCAGGGGTCAGAGGTCACTCTGGTGGGAAGTGCCACGGCTGAGGGCCCCTGAACCACTCCCTAAGTCCTTCCTCCGACTTCCACAGTGAACACAACAGCCACACGGCAAGTCTTCAAACGGCTAGACTTCAAATGATAAGGAATATAGATAGCGAGTCAGACAGAGAAGAAAAAAGGGTTTGACAAACAGCCTTTCAGGGATAATACATTTAAAGAGTTTTTTTATTAGATGATATAGCTGATATTTTGTGCAGTAAATCAATATCTTTATATTTGATCAATTTCATGCGTGTGGTGATTTCCCAGCAGGGTAGAAATTATTTACAGCATTTACACTACGGGAAAAGAAACCTCCACTGACACACAACAGAATGATAATAAAATATGTTCATGCAAACTCAGTTATAAAGTAAAATATGTAATCAAATAAAAAGCCTTTTAGCCATCTTTTCAGAGGCTGGAGTCATTGATCAGACCATACAGTTTGTAATAATCACTAATACTGGCCCCATGCATTGAGCAAAACCAAACAGACTGTGACAGACAGAGACAGACTGTCCATCTGGATCAAACATTAACATTTCCCACCTCACATTGAGCTTTCTAACTCAATGTGAGGACAAAAAAAAAAAATGGACAAGGTCATTTTATCTGACCCCTGACCTATTTTTAGTAGGAAACAGCTGTTCACATTAAAGGGCCTCTATAATAAATCAATTGGGAGCCCCTGACGCCAGTAGTGGTAAATTACATATCGCTGACTTCACATGATAGGCATTTTTTAAATAATTAAGTGACAGAGCGACAGCCTTCCAGCGGACAACACACAGGAAATGAATTTTTTACTGAATGAGCATTGGCTAGTGTGAGGTTTCACCACCATCTACAATGAAGAATGACAGGAGAGAGGAGAGGGAGAGAAGGAAACACCACATCTTCTCATGGTCTTTGGTTGCTTTAATTCTGGTGATCAATTTGACGATTATTTTGCTGGATTGTTCTACTTTTTTGGACTCAGACTAGTGACATGAATGCCCATGCAAAGAGAGCATGAGGTGGAAAAACACAGGAAAAGAGCAGGGTGGAGAAAAGAATAAGAGTGACATGAGCAGAGATACATAAAAAGACAAAGTGCGAGAAAGAGAAAAAAGAAGGCATGAAGAGAGGACAGTTTTCGCTGCCTTTAGGAGGGAGGGATGGAAGGAAGGAAAAAAAGGAAGGGGGAGGTGTAGTAGCTAGCCAGCTGGAGAAAGACTGGATTACTGCTGCAAGGAAGGTGTCAGCCAACACAAACAGCCCCTGGCCTCATGGCAGTGTCTGAGTCCTTTCAGGAGCACCCACACCCCAGCCACCCACCCACACCTTCCTCCTCCTCCTCCTCCTCCTCCTCCTCTTCCTCCTCCTCTTCCTCCTCCTCCTCCTCCTTACGTCAACCGCCATATCTACACACCAGATTAGACCCAAAAAGGGCTTCTCACTCTCTGCACTTCAGACCATTTCCTCAGTTCAATTTAAGTACATTCATTTTGGTCACTGGAACGACTGTCCGTTAGAAACTCTGATGCCAAAGCAGCATAGAAAAGGATTAATATAGTAGGCGATACACCAAAATGTTTTGTATATATCCAACCTACATCTCAAGTAATTTATGTTTGCCATCTTGCATCCATAGTTAGGAAAATTCATCTTGATTTTTAGGTAGTATCAATACAGAACAGCCCAAACCCTTCATTGACATGGGGCAGAGAGACACTGACAGGAGAGACAAGTGTCTGGACTCCACATGCTAGGAGTTTACTTTATGTCGGGCAGCCCCTGGCTGTTTAGTTTATATGTTCGTACGTCGGGGCAGCATATTGTCAGGACCCTGCTGTACGCTGGGGCATGTTTGTTTTATTTTTAATGCATGGCCAGGGACATAAAAGGTAAAAGCCTTGAGTGTACGGAATTTGCTATCTTTAGTCCGGGCAGAGCCACCACTCGCATGACGGACCAATTCATATCAAGTGTTAAGATATGTACCCTCCACATAAGGGAAGTTAAATGTAACGTTACACTATAGATACATCGCTATTCTAAGCAAAGCCACAGCTGGTAGAGACGCAGACAGAGAGATAGAAGGAGAGGGACAGTCGTCTAATAAAGTCTATAATACAGTGTGTCGTTCAATATGCTCTATAGCGTTGGCTGCATACGTTTCATTCCTGTCATGTCAATAAAGTGCAATTAATGTGAACTGACAAAGGGAGAAAGGCAGAGAGACAAAGGGAGAGAGCCAAGACAGGAAACAGACAGAAACAATGACTTATCTTAATAACCATATGAAAAGGAACACAAAAAGCAAGGAAAACACAGTCCTTCCCTTGGCCTGTGAGTTTAAACTCAAAAATAAAAGAAAAACTACTACTGAACAAACAACATTGGGTCCTGTGAAGCCACATGTATCAATCAACAGAGACATAAAGACAATGTGCTACAACATTATCAAATCACACCATGGCATGATGTGACTATACCAACAATAGTGTCAAGTCAAGTCAATTTTATTTATATAGCCCAATATCACAAATCAGCTTGGTTTTTACAATCTGTACAGCATATGACACCATCGATCCTTAGACCCTCGATTTGGATAAGGAAAAACTCCCCAAAAAACCTCTTGAATGGGGAAAAAAATCCAATCCATTAACAAATGTAAGACACAAAGCAAAGCACTGTGTATTCTTCATCTGTGCAACTGAGTGACAAAGAAACTGTACAAATGTCCCATTAGCTCAAAAACATTAAGTGCTTTTTCACATGAGCACACTTCATGTGTCCTTTTATTGATTAAAGAAAGAATAAAACTTACGACTTTCAAGTAATTATCTTGATATCCCATTTTGTAGCACCACCTTGACTAGAATACTTACTAGGTTTGACAAATGCAACAGACTAATTTCATTACTTTAGGAAGATAAAATACCACTAAAACCTTCTCTCTTGTCTCTACCTCCCAGTTTTCCTTCCGTCTCAATAAAAAGAACAAATACTGAGGGGAAAAAAAGAAAACATCCAATGATAGATAAGTCACTTGAAGCTATATTTACTCAGGAAACAGTGAGAGTAGCTTCTTAGTAAGAATTATTACAGCAAGCAGGCAGCCAGTATATTAAAGGAGCTGTCTTCTGTGCACTGTCAACTGCAGCCTGTGGTGTAAAACATCGCAAAACTGGCGAGGCTCCAAACAACAGCCAGAAGCTGTAAATCTCACTGGGTGCTGTTCACACACTGGGGAGGCTGTCAGACTACAAATAATGACACTATTAGAACTCGAATTACACGATTAGAAGTTTGTCAAGTGTTTGGCAAGAAATCTCTGCACTGACAAGCCTGACACTGTTTTATGTGGTGTCTAAAGTACTGTTAACTGTTTTGCCCAGCCTCAATCTTTTGACAGTTATGCCGGTAAAGCATCTTTGAACTGAATTAGACAGACGAACAGAAAGAGAGAGAAACATGACTCCTTTTCCATGGGTCATGAAGATGGGTCACCTGGTGAAATGGGGGGGAGGGGGATTGAAAAGGTTGGATGGCGCGAAAAGTGAGATGGCCTCTCCAACTGTAACCCAAGTCACCTCGATCCCCAGAGACCCGGCAGATCAACTGACTAGACCCCAATCAACAGCGGCTGATATGGAGCTGACAGAGAGATGGATGAACGGACGGACGGATGAATGGATGGAAGGATAGTTGATGTCTCTTGTGCTACATGGTTATTCAGGGTCACTGGTCTTTCCATTTTTTGAAGGATCTCAGAAAAAGAGAGAGGACATCTGACATCTGAGAGGTGTATGCTAGACAGGGAAAGTTTTGACTTTTGATATGTTTTCCCAGGATGTCTGTTCAAAAATGGATCACTTTACAGGAATACACCACAATATAGTGTAGAGTCACGACAGAGTAGTGAGGAAAATACTCTTCAACCAATTAAAATAGTGCAAGCAATACAGGTTTTAGGAAATTAAATGCTGCAATTTTGTGACAGAAATTCATAGAAAAGTTATGGATATCATTTTAAAAAATGGGTAGCCATTTGATGACTGAAGGGAACCTGATAGTTCGCTACTCATCTCCCCTACACAGGTGAAATGTGCTCCTTGTGCTTGACAAAAAGGAATAATTACTAACTCAGCCTGTGTCTACTATGTGTATCTGTTTATGCACCCGTCCATTAGTGCTTCAGGGTGTTTCTCCTCATCATAGATCTGGCTGAGTCACTCCACCCAGCAGCCATATTTGAGCGTAACCAACTATACTATTTGGGAATGTTTGTCTTCTGTTAACATCTAGTTGACCAGTGAAATTGTGCATGTGGCTGATGAATTTGCACTGTACTAGCCAGAGGCCAGTGTTTTGAGTGTGTTACTGTGAGGCCAGCATTCTGCACACTTACTCTATGATTAATGAATCAGATAATGAAATCTCTGTTGCATAGTACAGACCTACTGTGAGGGATTGATTTGACAATGCTATGACAACATGGTGTTTTTCAAGTAACTTCATGTCTTCAGCACTATGGGCTGTACGCCGCCACTCAAACTACAGCAACCACTAAACCTGTTGCATTAGTCATACATGACACATGCATTCAGTGCATGAACAACATTTCTCCACCCATGTTGCATAATTCTGGTAAGACTTGGTGTTGTTGAAAATTCTGTACCGCTAGTGCTGCGAAAAGATCTGAGTTTCCCTTACTTATTCTGCTGAGTATGAACATGAAGACTTTTTTATTGTTTTTTGATTCGTTTTTTTAAAGACTTTCTGAACACAAACAGCTGTATAAGAAAAGTTCGGCTGTGAGGGTTTAAATGCTTTCTTCAGTTTCTCACCTCTCCATCTAAAGTATGTCTCCCTTATTTGCTTGAACTTGCTTCAAAGATCTAAGCTGTAATTGTGATTGGACTGAAAATTGTCATTGACTGAAAATCATTTGTCAAAATGAAATTTATGAGCAAGCTTTAGGTATGACCAACAGATGACAGCTAGAGGGGACTTTCAGTGTGTGGTTGTTGGAGGAGGGGAAGGTAAAATCTTTGTTGACATATGCATTGGTTATAAACACTGATGATACAGGCCTGTATTGTGAGTTAGAGTCAGTTAGGAAAAAGTCAATAAAAGTTGTTTTCTATCCACAAGTTGAAGTAGTCAAGAACAAGCATGAAAACACTACAAGGTATAAAGTCAACATACATTATTAACATTGAATATCTGTTTGCTTAAGAATGTCTATCTAGTTTTTAAATTTGTTGCATCAGATCTTAAACACAAAATACTAAACCCTCATTAAGTAAACGTTCTGACAGAGTACATCAGATAATGCCTTTTTGCATCACAATTTCAAACTAAACGGTTAATAGTGAATGACCTCTACTCTATACTTACATCTGACTGGAAGAACAAGTGAGAGAAAAGTAACCCAATAGCTTGGCCTTGTAAACAGCCATCTCTGATCTTTGCAGAAATGTCAAGAATGTATATGTCACAGCAACATGACAACGGTATGTTGTACGCATAATAGAGGGAGGGGCTTGGGCTGTAGATTCTGTGATAAAGCTGCCGAGGTTAGGCTTAATTTTGAAACTCAGGTGAAACAAATCTGAGAGAGAGACAGACATAGAGAGCAAGAGTAATAAGAACGAATAAAAAGAACAAGAAAGGGTTAATAGACCATGCATAAAACAAATAATGTAAGGAAGAGAAACTCCATGGAAGAGAGAGAAACTACACTATCTCTTCAGTGAGAAGGAGGTAATCTGTGGCCAACACTGGTGACAGCTCACTGGTCAGGCTGGGTATTTCTGGTTTAAAGTAGGTGGCAGTGATGTCTTCACTGGCAGGTGCAACATTGAGGGTCTCCATCTCCCTCTAGCAAGCTTCACAGCACAGCTAACTGCTTCAATCAATGGACACTCGGATTGACAGATAAAGCCATCAGCTGACGAGCCCCATTTGGGGCCTAGCACCACGGATCAATACGGGAGACATCAGCTGCTATAAGCCGTGGAGAAAGAGGGATATGTTGAAACAAGTGAAGAGATTGAGGGGGGGATGTGCACTCATCTTGGAAATTTTAACTCCCATCAATGCTAATTACTTTTGGCTTTTGGAATCCATGACAGTGGGTCATACATTTACCTTTCAGGGATTCAGCTGATGCTCTTAATGAAGAGTGAGGTCAACAGCAGAATATGCTTTAATTCCTATGTTACAAACAATACCCTCTATCGAAAAAGAAGACTGCTAATTAGTATATTTATAATAGTTCTTAAGGCCTTAAGCATCTAGAAGCTTTTAATTCTTTTTGAGGACCTCAAGGCACACAACAGAATCAAACATCAGGAAAGGAATCATGACATACTGTATGCTACAGCATGAAAAGTCACGTTTTAAGCCTTGTTGCAGAAGATGAAAACTCATCTTTGCACACTCATCTATCATAACTTGTTAACTGACCATTACCTTTATCTAATCATGTATGCCAAACAACAAACCACATCAACTAAAATGCCATCAACAAAGAGGCAATAACATTTGGCAACTGTGTGTTTCATGTCCATTTCTTCCCTCAGATCAAGCGTCTTGTTTTCCATTAGGCCCCTTTGCACTCAGATCTCCGTTACTGTGTGGCTTATGCAACACTGCTGCAGAGCTGCACTGGAAGTGAGCTCAGGCTATTGTATTGGTGTAGGGCTCCTCTGGGGGCTGTAATATATTTCATACCATCCATCACAGGGGTGTGGAGGCCAGGAAACATTGCTTTAAGAGCACACACAGGACACAGATGGAGAAGCAAGACACGAAGATATGTGGAGATAGCAGAAGTTTGGGAAATTTGTTGATCACAGGAGAGCTTCATGTGGGAACAGATTATCAA
>NTHP01000003.1:820478-836886 GCA_003416845.1 Oplegnathus fasciatus | reverse complement strand
ACACACACACACACACACACACACACACACACACACACAATCTCATGCCTCCCTGAGGGACACTCTGTGCTATGGTGAGCACAGGGGTCAAGGTGTTCCTGACATCAATGGAGAACAAAGGTCTAAAGTGACAGAACAACACTGTCCAGTCAGTGTCAGACAGACTTCGGCTTCCCGCTCCATCCTCTACTCTGCTTTCACTAAATTTTTAATAATAAACAAGATTTGGTACAAAACTGGATAATTTCTGTCTCATTTTCAAATAAATGAAATGACCACTGATTTTACAGATTTAGAGGAATACTGTAATTCAGAACTTTTACTCTCACTGATCACGCAGAACGTACATCGATTTGATTTTGACAGTGGCCATGCTTTTCTTCATGGTGCACTCATTGCGGTTACAGGGGCCAAAAGTCACATGATGCTACATAAGTCTTATTATGGCAAATCTAAGGTGTTACTTCATTAATTTTGTCTTCATCTCCCACCTCTACCTACAAAAACCAAAATTTTAATGTGATCATTTTCAACCTATTATCTTGATATTCATATGTTGGAAAATGTACTACAAAATCTTAAAATCACATTGGTTCCACTGAATCAAATTGTTTTACTACAGTATAACCTAGAAAACATTCTCACACTGTGATAGATCACTCTCCCAGCAGCCATCTGTTGCAATTTCCAATACAATTTAAATAAAACAACATATCCACTCAAGTTTGGTCCAACAGACAAACGAGCGACTACTGTAGCATCACTTTGACTCAACTGTGGAGTGCTCCCTTGTACTGAACAAGGACTGTCAGCCTGTCCCCTTCAACTGCAGTAAAGTGTAGAGGGCAAGCTGAGGCTGAATGGCTGGGATGATGAAAAGGACAGATGGCTGTAAAGATAAAACTAAACTACTATGTGAGCACAAAGTATGAACCAGGGGTAGACTTTAAAAACGTACCATCAGGTCTTTTAATCAACAGTCTTAACCAAAGCAACTTACAACAACCAAGAAGGTGCCTGCAACAAAGTCACATCTGTGGCTGACTGGATGTTGATGCTGTTGATATTAAACTTTTGGTCTCAAAACCGATGGGACTGTTGGAACAACTACCAATGATTGCTTGTGATTGGGTGTGTAAATTCTGCTATCACTTGTCATGATGCAAATAAGTTCAGTTGCATCTATAGAAAACCTGTCCACTTCTCTCGCTGGTTCAAAAAAAGCACAGTAATTGGAACTTGGAAGCCGTTAACCATGAATAGACATGTTGGCTCTTGAATTGGGACCTTGGTCAGCTGAGGAATGTTAACACTATGTTGCTTTTTGTCAAGTTAGAGTGGATACTGATGTTTTGGGACCACTCCTTATGATCAGTCACCTCAGCCCCTTCATCACATCCTGCGCTCCACCCAGAAATGACTTCTTTAAAAAAAGAAATTCCCACACCCTAACTACATTCATGACAGGGACGTTCAAGGCTTGGCTTGCCTGATTCAGTTCAGAATTGTTTGAAATTAAGTGTTTAAAGCATGCATACTTATTTTATGTATGTGTATTCTTAGTGCGTTTGTTATTGCAGTATAGATTCTTACACAGTACATACATTTTTACTTATTTTACACAGCCATATAGCATTTTATGGCATTTCAGAGTATATTTATCCAAAACCCAATTCAATTAGGTCAAATGAAATTATAATATCCAGATAAAGAATTAAACATTGTCTGTGTGTCTATGCATGTGCACTGCCATGCTAGTGTGTGCTGACTGTAGGATGAACAGAAGCCTTCATATGTTTAAGCAGCCCATGTTTCTTCTCTGTCTCTCTCTCATGCTGTTAGCGGGTTTACTGGACAGGCAGTGGGTGGCCTAATCACATTATGGCCATACGTGACAGACTGGCGCAGCGCCAAATCAGGGATAAGAGTAAGGTCGATGAGCAGAAGTGAGCTTTAGCTGTCCACACGTTGACATACAAACATCACCTAAAAAAGTTCTCTCTATGGAAATGGTTTTTGAGCGGGGGTCCATAGATCCCCTGAAGTTCATGTGGGTTGCGGAGGTGGTCATCACTTAATGTTCACACATTTTCGTTTGGTGTTATTCTGTAGAGTTTGTAAAAATGGGTCATAAGTCACCCTCCACTATTGTTCTAGTGCTGACATTAAATTAATTTGTGCAGTTCTATGTCATTTTTAATATTTGGCTTATTTTATATCTCTCTGTTCCCTAAAACACTGAATTTTGAGTGCACCAGTTGTGAAATCCATCCTCTGGATTGTCTATTCATGTGACATTATTGTTGCACATTACAATGGACGATGTTCCATCTGCAACAAGTTGACATTCTTTGCATATCCTCCATCTACATTGGACAAACTACACAACACACGTCGATGCATAGCTTGGGGGTAATTCTACGCAGCCATTATAGAAAGATGTCTGGAGTAGAGCCACCATTTTAGTGAGGCCAGGCATGCCGGAACAAGAAGGGTTAATGGCTGCTGCTTGGGGAGTGGGGGATGGATGGCATCGATTGCTCAGGATGTTGACAGCACTTCTCCAATTTGATAGTGGAGCTGTTATTAGATGAAGAGGCTTGTTCTTAATAAATGCATCATGTGATCTGCCTTCACTCTTCAAGTAGGAGGTTGGGTGGGCTCAAATAGCAGCCATTGAGCTAAGGATATATTCATTGTGTTGGACTCACTTTGGAAATCATCTCAAGATAATAAAAGCAGGGGAAAACTAGATCAAATAAATTTCCACGTATACTTTGAAAATGGTCAGCAGCCAATTGCATACTGTGTAGGCAGCGTTGAACCTATGTGAAGTAGGTCATTTACATACTATAGATAACAGGCTGGATGGAAGAAAAAACAAACTACACCATGGCTCATCTGAAATGTGGAGTAGACCTGAAAACATGCCTGCCGGTGTGATCCTATGGACTAAACAAGGCCTAATGAAGAGAGGCACGTGGCTCTGCCATATTAGAGCCCTGTTAGCCCTGAACCATACCCCTAACCCCTGTCTTTCAACTCCAAGCTACTGTCATGGCTCTGTGTGTCCCACCCTTCACAGCTCCATGCTGCAGACCAAGTCCCCTGGGCCACAGCCATTGAACAGGAGGCCCAAATCAATAGCCCTGGATGTGCAAACACAGGGAAGTCCCCAGCCCCCTCCGGACGCAATCTCACAGCACACGTCAATACTCATCATCCTCAGTCATCTACCGCCACGCCAGGGAAACTGAGATGAGGGCAGGATCACAGCTCCCAGGGTGACCTAACCCCTTCACCTCCAACAAGACACCCTAACTTTGACTAACACAGTAAAGGTTTCCATGGGAAACCCTCATCAAACTGCAGCTATCTACAAAACAAACTGTGTAAACAGCCACATGTATCCTCAATGAAAACAAAATACATGGCAAATCCCTATAGCAACCGAGGGCAGTAAATGTAACTGTGCTCTCAGTGCAAGCTCTGCCAGAATAGACACAGGAGGGAGGGTGACTTTAGTGAAATTCACCAACATTCCTGTACACCAGAAACAGGACCTCACAATAACAGGAGAGCCCCTCTCATCCCACAGGTACTCTTAACATCTCATTCCCGCACTAATCTTTTTTAGCCAAATTGCTGCCTGTCAAAACAGTTCAGCGAGGGAAATCTTTTAAACAGACACAGCGGCAGTAATTTAATCACAATCAAGGCCTCCAGCAGAAGTCTGGATCACAGCCAACAATAGTGATAAATGGCAAGTAGCCAGAAAAGCAACTACACACATGCTTAGTAGTTAAACTTGCTTATTTTTACATTTGACCATTGAAACTACTCAGTGTGCAGGTTGTTCTTTTTCTAAAATGTACTGTAGTGACCTGAGATACATATAAAGACAACTTTAAAGGCATTTGCTTTGTAGACCTATTTGTAAGGAGAACTGAATCTGTGATTAAAGCAGATCACATTTACAGTGGTAAGCCCGTTTCCTCATCTACTAGAGAACAAGAGCCCTGATGCCTTTAGTTTAAGTCCATTTGCAAAGTCGCATTCATGCTCTCAAAGAAAGCGAATCTGCTTCCTCTCAGCATGCCTATAAAAACGAGCATTGTGGGGGGGCAGCAATCTCTAATCCAAATCAAATAATTGGGGCCTTGATCCCACAGCGGGACTCCGGGAATCATTTATAATGTCTCTTGCTGTGGTGGTAGGGGGGGTGATGGGTAAGGGGCGGGAGCTGGAGTTGGGCTGAGCGGATGGCGTCCTTTATCTGCTAACTACTGTAAAGGATCTCATGGTGAGCTGCCCATACGCTACCGCCAACAAAGGCTCTGGCTAATCGCGATTCCATGTGCGACAAGAGGGAAGTAAATCTCACTGCCTCTCGTAAAACATATGGTAGAGTTCCTACTTACAAACAGATCCAGTACAGATTCTCTGCTCTCATTAAGAATTATTATGGAGCATAAAAAAGGTCACATATCACATGAGAGCAGGCCAGCAGCAGAGAACAGGACCCGGGGGCATTCCTGCCTCTGAGCGTCCGGTCATGTTTGTAGCTGGAAGAGATTTCTAGCTTTTGAGGGAACAGACAAAGTGGCAGGGACAAGGGGCTAAACGTCCAGGGGCAGAACGTGTTGCTACCTGCCCCGGCCTCAACGGTGCTGCACCTCTAAAAAGGCCACTGAAAAACAGGCCTCCAGGCAAGACCACCCCTCCCTCCATTAATCACTCCAATTACAAAGCTGAAAAAGAGAAACAGAGAGGGGGGGTCACAGATAGAAAGACAGAATGAAAATAGGCAGGCAGACAGACACATGCAGAAGAAAAACTTACACACTGAACAACACACTTTTTCACATTGTCCAATTTCATACCCAGAGACAGAGAAAGAGAGAAAGAAAGAGACCGCACTGTAACCGTCACAAAAGACCTCCGTCTGAAAGAAAGGGGTGGATCTACATATTTAGTTCCTGGGTAAACATGTCTGTTGGTGACCAGCAAGTCTGGTTTGCCAAATAAACTGACTGCATTTGTTCAGCTCCAGCCCTTTCACCAAGACACCACATTCCACAGGCAGAGGCCCCATCCCCCATTACACTAGCTGGCCCCTTTCGCTGCCTCACACAAATGCAACGTTTATAGGCTGGTGTGGCCAGAAGTTCACACTCATTGGTTCAAAGACCCTTTCACAGGCAGAGCAAACATTTTAGTGAATCACATCTGTGCCACCACATACAGTACTCCACAAGTTAACCCTTTCACGTAGCGTTGCAGGCCCATAAGAAACTAGACCTCGGAGACTACATTTTCCAACTAAACTATGCACAGACTTGCAAGGGGCCCCCTCGGTGCCCCCTCACTGATAATTTGATTTGAAGCTATTAGTTTTGCTCTGTGAAGTGTACAGTGACTGATATTAAGTTGTTACCAATATACAAAGCACTTTTCATTTTACAAAGACAACAATTCATATTCTCACAACACATTAAGGCTAAAAGAATTGTACAATAAAACCACATTTTTTGGGGTCCCTTGTAATCGACGCCGCCCTGAGCAAGAAGCTATACTGCTGCATTCAGGCCAAGCAGCTATTAGCCGTTTCTTCTGGGTTAAAAGCTTTGGCTAAAAATACCTTGCATATCTCACATCTTTCAAAGAGCAAGCATCCACTTCACCCCCATGCTAATGGCAGCTGGAGACATCACACAGACCTGATAGGCCTTTATATACATTCTCATTATACTGACTGCGCCGGGAACTTGATACATTCACAATCAACAAAAAACCTGCACTACTATTAGAACACATCACATCTAATTACATATGAAATGACAGAGGTCACAACGCCTGCAGTCAGATGGGTAAATGACTTCTTTGTCTGGCGTATGGCAGTGGGGTAGAGAGTATGGGGGGGGGATTTCAGGATTTCCTCCATCAGAGAAGTTAGTGTTATGACTATCTCTCTGAATCTGCAGTATCAAATGTTCAAACCATAAGCGCAATTCACAGCTTTCTGTAGAGTCTAATCGATACGGGGCGATTTCTCTGTACAGAGCCAGAGGTATCTGTTTCCTCTCAGCTAGTGTTAAGTGTGCAGGGGCATTCCACCTCTGACAGGCCAGTGCCCCCCAGGGACCCGGGCTGGGATGTTGCAGCCCGTCACGCATCTGGAGCTCATCTCCAGGGGCCGACAAGCCACTACATCTCTACTGGATGCTCAAAAGACAGCAGAGACACCTAGAAACTTGAAAAGACCAACCAAACCACACCAAACACATGGCTGGTGAGAAAATGTATACAAACTGGCTCACTGGTTTAAAACATTAGCCATCCTGTGAAATAGTACCTCAGAACTTAGAACTTTTTTCATTGGTCATTCACGCTTTTTGTAACTTGACACTGTACTTGTATGTGACCAGCAAAGTAATTATGCCATGGTAATATGCACAATAAATGATGTTTGCATCACATCGGAAGCTAATCATAGCTAATTAGCAGAGCTAATAAGCGCTGTGTTTATCATTACAGCAGACAAACATCACAAAGGCTAGGCATTCTATATTTGCAAACTGGCCTTGAACAGTGTGTTAAGAATCTATATGTATTTCTGATATCACTGTCAGTAATTGGCCACGTAAAACAAAACTTAACCCATTTTTTGTTTGAAAAAAAAAAAGCTATAGCCTACAAATGTCTTTGTCAAGTTGAAAAATAAAATAGGCTGATCTCAAGTCTTACTGGCTTTTACTTCAAGAATATGAGCATGGTCAGGGTGAGTCGTGTGCACAAGCGGGAAAAAAAGCCTTTTTTGGGGTCTTTTTTGTTGGTGGATCAGTTTTAAATACTGCAAGGATGCAATACTAAAATGAATAGCAGCCAAAGTGAACTGGTTACCGCCATCACCTTTTACTGCACAATCCCTGTCCTATGGAAAACAACTTGGGTGATGCTGCATCATGGTGCTTCTATCTGAGGAAAACAGAAACAATATCGTACCAACTTTGCAAACTGTTGGTTAATATATCCTTGATAAATCTAATTCTGTGATTAATCAATCATATGTCAATCATTAACATACAGTATATATATTAACATCTACTGCATACACCCTACCTTTAGCCTGCCTAACCAAGTATACAAGCCCAGATCATGTTACATACTCCGTAGCTCTCCTTTCTCCATAAGGTGGTTTAAGAGGAAATGATATTTGGCAGGTAAATTATTATGCTTAGTCAAACTAGATATTTAAATTGTTGACACCCTCTAGATACAGAACACACTTTAAGGCTGCTTAATACTACTCTATGCTGCAGTTCAGTCCATAAACAGACATCACAGAAGTCCGGTACATATGATCAGATTAGATAAAACTGTAATGATTCTCATGGGGAAATTGGGTTGTTGCAGCAGCAGGGAATATGATATAGATAAGAGAGCAAACAGACTGTACTGAATGTAATACAACAGCAGCAAAAGCACATACTGAGAATAGTAAAGCCAATAGATGCAAAGACATAAAGCATTTCCAATTACAGATTTACAAGTAAGCAGATGTTTGCACAGTACATTCACTCACCCTTATTTAAATTTAATTCAGCTCCTATGGTGCGCAGCTAGCTTATATAAAAAATGTTTTTCAACCATGCTAGCTCCAAAAAGCACAAGTGATGATCTAATTTGCCTTCACAATTTTATATGTAAAGTGCATATGCATTACTTAATGTCTGATTCCAAAGTTTGAGCGATCAACTGAGAACAACTCTGCCTCCAAATACATCTGATTTTGTTCCAATTTTGTGCTATCAATCATTTAGTTAATGTTGCTACCGCTTTTTTAAAAAACAAATTATCTGACCACACATCTTCCCTGGGCTGAAAGCTGGGAGCTTCCTCAGGTTTTCTAATCACATTTATAAGACAGGAAAACCCAAGATGCCTTTGTTTGACCAGATGGCTGGCTAATCAAGGCTGGCTCCGCTGGGGGTGGGGGCATCCCAAATCTGCCACAAACATTATTGAACCATGTTCCACATTAATATGCTGATGTTTGTTAGAAAAGACCCTTGTGATCTGATACACATGTTAATTTCAGACATAGTGAATCACACTCAGCACCTGCTTAAGATTAACGAGGCGAGGCAAAATTAAATTTCTGCTGTCAAGTAATACAGTGCAAAGGAAACACTCTACATTTCCATCACACGAAAGGATACCAAACATGTAACATTTCTGATAACCTCCTTAAGCTACAACATACAGTTATTTTAATAACCTACATTCACTGTAGTCCCTGCTGTTAATAATTCAATTTTCTGTGCCACTCTTTAATCATTTACTAACATAGGTTCTGAAATTATTGACTGCTGTTGACATGGTCCATAGTACTATTCACAGTGTGATTGTCTATTAACCAGATCAGCTACAGGTCAGAGCCTGATGTGTTTTTGTCATCTGAAATGATTCAATACAAGTTTTTCATTTCAGTTCCCTAAAAAAACCTTGTCAATGAATCACTTTATTCCAAGCAGGACTTTGCTCATGCTAGTGGGAAAAATGTTTTTTTTCCTACAAGTCAGGTGTTCATTAGAACAACATTTAGGAATACTAGTCAGTGGCTTTGACAGACACACTGCTTATTGTTGGTTTCTTGTGATGACTGTGATTCAGGATGTGAGCAGCTTCCGAGGATGTACAGCCCTGAATGTAGAATGTAAATGCTGGAAGCTGAGCTGTGAACACATTGCTTTTAGTGTAATGTGACGTTTCCTGGGCAGCAGCCAGGAGGTTTTTTTTTCTTCCTTCCTCCTTCCCCTCTTACAAGCACATGAGCACGCTCAGCTTGTGTTTGAAGACTTGGCAGACAAACAACCTGGCCACATGCTATTATAAACTACATGGGATTTTGGCAGGCAGCGCAATGAGTGTGCAAAAGCAGGCAGGCTACAGTGAAAGGAAAGCCTGCTGCACCTCCTTCTCCTCTGCATGGCTTTGTGGAAGGTCCCAGTCAGCTGCTGTGTTTACCCAAAGGCCTTGACACAGTGGCCCAGTTAGCACCTACGGGGCCCTGACACCAGCCTGGAACTCAGCCAAAGCAGTGGCAGGGGACAGCCAAGAAAGCCACCAACAATAGACAACTCTCACTCTCCACCTCCACACCTCCTCGCTGCCTGGCCCCTTCTACAAGGAGCAAAGCGGAGACCATATCTTCGGTCTGCAACTACAATTTGCCAGTCGGAGTAGGTTGTGGCTGCAGCACAGACAGTCTCATAAATGTCATGTTGCTTTATGTCCCTGATATGACACAGCCTTCACCGTAATTGCAAACCATTTTTGAAACGCCTGCTGTCTGGTAGGTCTTTGTATTGGGCAGATCAGGGCATTTTCAATTGATCAATATCAGCAATATGAAGGCCAATCCATATCCAATCTGCACTCATTAAAACACAAGAACCTTTATTTATAATTACATCCACAAAATATTGCTTACATGCGGAAATTACTTACTAGCATTTTCATTTTCATAATGTAATTCCAAAAGAATCAGAAACTAGCTACATCTCCCCTTTATGTTCCTCATTAAAAGTATGCATTACAGCCATTATTTGGTAACAGTCACTGCCTGATTACCCTGCTAAGAGTCTGCAGGTCAACCTCCTATTTCAATATGCTTTGCAGCTAAAACTTCATGACTTCCACCAAAGGCATCATGAAACTTAAAATTAAATTAACATGTTATAAAAATATATACACAAATTTAGCAAATTACCTCTACTAAAAAATATATCACAGTACTCAGCAAAAGAACTGCAGTGTGACTTAATCTACATTAAACAGTCACAGTAAAGTGTGGACGTTATAATAACAAAAACCTCACGAAACTCTTAACATGGAATCGGTGTATCAAACCTCAATAGTTTTTTTTGTACCAACCAAAAGCCAATGTTTTGGCAACACATTTTGAGTATTGAAAACTGTAAAGTAACAAAAGCTGACACCGGATTCAAATAATTATTTAGCCAATTTAAGGCTATTTTATTTAGGCAAAGTTCTTGTACAGCTGCTTGATTTTAGACAACATTTTACAATTGAGAAGGTTGGCTTCTTTTGCAAAATGAAAAAAAAAAAAGGGTTTTGTTTACACTCCTCAAAGTAAAGTATCGAAAAGAGTATAATTTAGTATCAGTACCGAAATGCAGGTATGGCATTGACACTAGGATTGAAAGACATTAAAGGATACTCAGCTCACATCAGTGGTGATGACAGTATCAGAATACCTTTAATGATTATATTGTTGTAAAATGTTTGTGCGGCAAATAATGTAAGGGGATGGTTACACATAGAAATATGTTTAGCTTGCCCTGGCTTCTTGATTGAAAACTCAGCAAAGCTGTGTTTTTTACATTTTAAATGATTCATCAAAATCCCTTTAAATACAAAGTACATGCAAAGAATGAATCATGTGAGCAGTGGCGCAAAAATACAGACCAATATGTTAAATACACAGTAGGCTATATAAGAGACCATACATGGTACAAGGACAACAGGACCTCATATACTGGGCCAAGGGTCACTGCAACACACAGTGTGAACAGTAGTCTATATACATGTGTACTGTATATATCACTATATGCAGTCAGCCTATATAAAACTCAAGGAGACTTTGCTCAACAGTGTCATATGACCGTGGCTCTATTTCCCTGCAGCTGCCAAAGGGGTTGGTGGATGTCTTTGTTTCATTTGGCTATTCCCCTTTCTCTGTTTGCCTTCATTAAAGAGCAGGTGTTGAGATATGCTGAGTGGGAGTGGTTATAAAGGACGAATGGAACCAGCAATGGCGTGGGGAGGGGGGCTTGTGGTTTCACTACCAACTGATCAAATTACAGCAGGCATCAGTAGCTCAGTTTCCATTAGAAGCAAGGAAGTCAATCCTCCAGGGTCGAGTTGGGGAAAAAAAGTGTGACAACTCTAATGGACGTGCACCATTTGCATTTAAATGTGAGAACTTTTGCCTTTCAATTCAATTAAATGGAGAAGAGCAGTGAGGCCCTCAGTGACGATGCGCATGAGGGGTCATCCAAAAAGTAATTTGCATGACGTTGCAGGAGCGATTACTTCAGCTGAAAGGCAGACACGTCAAATGCAAAGGCAAGAAGACCTCGTGCTCTTAACAGGCACACTTGGCAAAGCAAAATGAAATGGGTCTGTTGAGAGGAGCACGACATACTTCTTCCTCATGCTGCACCTCCCACGTCACTGCATGTGAAGTGGGATCTGAATGGGAGCATGGAACACTCAAGACTTCAACCTTACACAAACATGTCCATAATGCAAATCACTAGAGCATACAGATAATAAAACCACAAAGGAAATGAGTATTTCAAAGTTGCAACAGCTGCGTTTTGTATGAGGTATAGACACGAGGAACGGAGAAAGTCCAAATATGATCTACATCAGAATTACAACTGCCACTTAATAAAATTAACACCAGTGAAATTTTTAATTTGATGTCCAATTTTGATGACATGTAACATGCATCTGAACGGACATGATGCTTGAAAAACTGTTGAGTTGAAAACACATAGCTGTTATGTGATGACAAAAACTTTGAAACACAGGTTGCCAAATGTTTTCCGACCATGGGAAGGGAACACAGAGCTCCGTTTGAAAGAAGTTTGGTCCAAGTATTCTCCATCTACGACATTTGTCTGGCTTATATTTCATCTACATTAACAGTGTAGAGTAAAAATGTAACTATCAGTGTAAACCATTCCTGATTTTCATTCAGAACACCGTAGGACCATGAATCCATGAATGAATAACCTAACACAATCTAGATCCAGTGGTCTTGTGTGTGGATGGCAGAGTCATCATGACAGACTAGACACAGCCAATTAGAGCTGTGTTTGACCAGACCATGGTGTGGCCGAAGTGAAGGGACTGGACCCACCATGAGAAGCCTCCTCCCGTCTGCCAGCAGCAGATGTGCCCTTTGGGACTCAGACAAATAAAAAAAGTGTTTCTGCCTGCACCAGCGGGCCCTCCCCTCCAGCTCCTCCCATTCAGGCCCTGTGGCTTTTTTCTTTTACAGCCCCTGCGACACTGAGTGAAATGAATTGAAAGATCACCAATCAGGGGCCCGACTACAACACGGACATGCACCCACCCACCCCCGTCAAACCCCCTGTCTCTTGTTGGGAGCCCCTGGTGGGAATGTTCACTGTTTGAAGAGTTAACTCTTTAATTCCGTCTGGAATGTTTCCTCTGGGTGGGGCAGTGTAGTGTGTTGAGCCAGACCACTAACCCCTCTTCTCCTTCCATTGCATCTCCTCCCCCCCATCCCTCCCCCCTTCATCTCCCTACTAAATTCAATACCTCTATTTCTGGGCAGGGGGAATCGTCCACACTTGGCTGTTAAGAGTAGGTCAGCACAAAATGACGCTGGGTCTACGCCTGCACGATTATACCTTACGCATGAATTCAAATAAATCTGAAAGTGAAAAATTTCCCACCCACACTGACATTTTAGGGTCTTTTAACAGATGTTTTTTCATCCACACTAATGTAGCAAAAAACACAGAAAATTGTTAAGACCTCAGCTGAGCAAGTTCAGGTCACTTAAGCCAGCAGTTTTGCACTTAAACACATGACACATTGGCATCAAGAAATAGTAAGCATTGCCACAATATTATGTTATACTGGAGATTTTAAGTTTGCCCACATTAATATTAAGTGGCTGCCAAATGTGTCACCAGCTTAGTGGGGATGGAAGGCCAAGAGTAGCAAAAACATGCAAGTTTTCAAATGAATGTATCATACTGTGGTTACTAGCATAAACAGCTCTCAGGCTAGGCTATTTGGATAGATATTTTGATTATGAATTTTATGGTTTGAAGAACAAAATTGTATTAGTTCACTTTTGACCTTTCATATGTGACTATTTTTAAATACAATGGACAATTTAAATTAAGTTAAATGTTCCAATATTACCCATACAAAATATAATTACGCATCACTAATTGTGCAGTTGAAGACCCTTATTTGTTTCCATCCTGACGCAAATTCAACCATAGCCATAACAGTCGGGCCACAGAGTAGCATCAATCAGAAAAATGCCATTAAAGAAGGCAATACAGAGCTAAAAAGCCCAGTCGCCTCCATCCAACCCAACCAGCCAAGGCCTGCTGTTAATGAGCCAAAGCAAGGTTCACACAGCATTGAACTACAAACATAAAGAGTTTTTTTAGAGTTTAGCACTTAATAGAAAGACATGCAAAAATAATTTTGCATTAATTAACATAAAGTGCTTTTATTTCTGATTAAACCTGAATTTACCAGGAGAATCATTTAAAATATTTACATTTACATTTACTTCATGTCTCAACGATTTTTTTTTGTCTGTTTTAGCAAACAATGCAATAACACATTACATTGATAATGGAGTTGTTCTGGTTGAAAAAATGTATGACATGGAACAGGAACAGAGTGGGAAATGGCAGGTCAGCCAAAATGTTGAGGGGAATTTCACCCCAGTGAGCTACAAGTAAATCTGTATAATAATCTGTATTGAGATCAGCGTTGCAGCTAAGGGAGCAAATTTGGAAATTAGGTTAACCATTTATTGTCCAGGCCATTCATCACAAATGCCATTAGTAATATAATTTTGTAGTCATGAAGTCATCCAGATGACAAAGAACCTGGTGAGGAATTACAGAGATTCACATTCACAAGAAGAAATGAAGAAAAATTGAAAAGAACGTTAATAAATTTAAGTGAGTGTGCACGAGGAACACATGTAACAAGGAAATTAGGGAATTTATTAGTGTTCCATTTAGATTACAGTTACACATTCCTTGACACATAAGGTCAAGGAACCACGTTTGTGATGTTTTACAAGTCATTCCTTTTCTTTGATCATAGTGGAATAAACTGTTTCAGAGACAATAAAGGCCTCACACATAAAAGTATTGCTTCTTGTTGTGAACAAGATCTAAAACATGTCTTAATGGACCTCAGTCTTCCTCATTATTTCTCATCTGAATGACCTCCATTTGCAGGCGGTTTGTACAAACGGGGGTCAGATGGTAATTCCAGCCTTATTACATCAGCATAACAGGAAGTCCAGTAAACAGAATAAGTAAGTACACCATTTAAAACCCACTGACAGTTATGGCAAGTGAGGCACCAACATAACATTCAGAAAGCAGAAACCAGGTCGGGTTGGTGTATGCAGCATGTACATCAGGCAGTGAGGCCTTCTGGCTCCCACCACAACATTACTGAGAAACATGGTGATACTGTTGTACGTTTCTCACACATCCCAACAACACTGCAGCGGTGGGTTGATGAGTTGTTCCACATTCCACTGTCAAAATGAAAACTTGTGTCAATTTGCTACATACAATGTCCTCCTCATTTATCATGATTGAACCATAAACAAGGCCAAACATTCCTGCCTCTAAAAGCTCGTACACAATCCTTATTGATCTCTGTGCTGCAGCCGTGCAACTCCCCACTTCCTGGCTGATGTGTTGCTGGGGCGACAGCTAAATTATGCAACAGCGCTGGCTCAACAGACAAGCTTCAGTGCCTGAGCAGCAGCAGAAGGACTCAAGGGTGGCAAATGAGTAGCAGGGCTCAGCAGCAACACATGGCCAGTTACCCCCAGAAAACCAGATTTGCACCACTGTCGTCTGGTTGGCCATGTTAGCAACCTCTTTTCCTGAGTCAAATGTATCCCTCACCCAACTTGTAGACTAGTTCTGCCTTCTTCTGTTCTGCCAAGGCAAATGAGAGTACTGCTTTTTGCACTGATTTACTCAGAAATGGTGAAACAACAATGTTTTCCAGCTTTTCCTGGCTTGCAGCATGTCCAGATTAAAAACGTCTCTGATCTGACCCAAATGGCAAACTACAAATCTAATCAGGCTGCAGGGGGTAATTATCCAGCCTCTTGTAATTGAGCCTGCTAATTACATTACCTTGCAAATGTACAATCAAAATTTACTAGGCTAACATGCTTGGCTGTTAGTCTATGTGACACAATGAAAGAGAGAACCAAATTGTGTAATACAGAGCACCAACATCCCAATTAGAAACAATTAAAAATGTGGCCACCAATCTGTCAACTTGATGCTTAGCTTCATGCCTGGCAATTATTTAGCCCTGTGATGTGATGAGAGGAGCACTCGCATCGGTTTATGTCTCTCTCTGTCTGTGATCACAGCAATGCAAATGTAGACATGCTGTACTCCCTGCCTCCACTTTGTCTCATTTGTCAGAAGGTGGAGTTGCACAGGAACAAACAGCATGTGAACATAACACTTTTAAACCTGTGGAACGAAAGCAGCTGTACTCAGACACCACCTGTGGCATACCACACAAACATCTCTCAGTTACAAGATCCAGCTAATGCAACTGAAGCAACCCCACCAATTTAGCGGGACATACGACACAATCCGTGTTCTGCAGGCATGATTAAAACTCTATTAATCACAGAGGGATTATCGCAAGGAGCAGAGGGATCTATGGGCATGTGTGTGTGTATGTGAGAAGGAGGGGTNNGGGGGGGGTGGATTACAGGGGTCATGCAGCCTCTGTCCCACTGCGGTGGAGGCCAAAGTGCTGAGGCCGGCCGGCTGCCCGTCCTCGCGCTCTCACCACGCGACGCCTTTGTCCATCCCCTTGTTTGACAATTATTTACTCTGCTGTTTAGGACAGGGCTGAGGTCACCACACATACATCACTGACAAGAAAACACTGGCTACCCCTGTCTGTCCACCCCCATTTGACCTGTATAGGCCCTCACCACTCATATACACTCAAAACACTCAGGATTACAGGACTACAAGACGGACTAATCAAATGGTTGTCAGTCAAGTGTTGCTGCTGGGTGAGGCAAATTACATACAACTAAATATTACCTTGTTACTAAAGGGATATGCACTGGTTGTTTTTTCTTATTCTGTCATGTTATGTTCCACCCATTGTCTAATAGCTACGTCTGACCTTTGCAATCATCACTGTCACTTGCTTGAAATTTTGTTGAACTAGCAAATGGACGTAATTATCATCTTTGTCTCTGGATGAAATCAGGAGCCAAACTCTTTAAATATGGTCAACGGCTACAGCTCAAGAGCATGGCAGTATCTTTGTCAGTGGTCACAGCATTCGCACACAGGGTGCTTTGGGTAAGCTTCCAACCAGTGTGACTGACTACATGAAATGTAAATGTTAATGTAAATGGTCTTCTGTACATTTGTCTCCTTTAGCTAGTCATCCCATCTCCCCCCTGTCACTGCCTTTAGAACATAATAAATGTGCTCCCTGCATTATTACAGGGGTCGGTATTTGCGGCATCTGCCAGGCTTGTCTCTGGCCTCTCGAAGACAATGACATCAAA
>NTHP01000003.1:769501-807652 GCA_003416845.1 Oplegnathus fasciatus | reverse complement strand
GGGTCTTAACAAGCCTTTAAACCCACTTCAGTTTGATTCAAGCGTTAACTCATTTTGATCTATTCTAAGTTGGCTAAAGTCTGTCTCTAGTGGTAAACTCCAAAATTTCACCAGGAAGATGAAATTTAGGAAATCGAAAACTCTTTTCCCAGCAGTCCCTTCGGTGTATGGGAAGACATAATCAATTCAACGTGTTTATAAGCCTGTTAATCATGTCACTCGATATCATTTACAGTCAAACTTAGCAATGTCTATGACAGGAAGCTTACCCTCTCGATATTAATTTTGTAAGCATGTTTCACCTAAACAACTGTCAACAATTATAGGCTAAGCTAGTCAGTTAGCCTCCCAGTTTCTATTTACAAGCTAGCGTTAGCCAGACTCGCTTTAGCTGACATTACCGACAAAACTTGTGGCTCCGGCTGCGCCTCCAGCAGGGCGTCCTTCTCTGGTTCCTCTATGATGTCGTTCATCATCTTGGCGATAGTTGTCACAGTTTACACCACAACACAGCCATGATGACAGGTGTTCCGCCAGCGCGGGACTTTGTTGTTTTCTTCTGGAGCAGGCAGGCACTTCTGTTAGCTAGCTATATGCTATCATGCTATCAGTGACAGGTTTTACACTACTTCCGGGGAAAATTCCAAAATAAAACCCCGTAGCGAACGTTTCAGTCTCCAGTTCTACATAGACGACAGAAAAGTTAACAAATACACAAGAAGAATAAAGTTTCAAAAATGGGCGAAATGATTAAAATGTGATTATTATATTACAAGTTTTTTTTTAAATACTTCATAGTTATTAGCAAATAATGACTAATTATTACTCACTATGAAGAATGGTCTCTTGCATCCATTTTTCATGATGATTTTAAACGTGGTATTATATTTCCAAAACACACAAATGGTTCAATTACTACCATATAATGCTTCATTTGCTTATAATATTGAACAGTGCCTGCTGTCCCACAGTATCGCTGCAAAATGAGAAACATTTCCGGCCTGCTGTCGCCATCTGGTGGGAGAGAGAAGAGCTCAGAGGAGGAAAAAACACTCCACTGTCTCTTTAGAGGAAGGTAACATTACCATCTATAATGTTAGACTAAATAAAACAGACATCATAATAACACCAGTTAGGGGGGAAAAGTTTCTGAAAATCTGTGGCAAATGCTTTGCGACGTTTTTTAGAGACTAATGATGCCCAGAGGTAAATCTTCTCCTAGCTTGTGTGTCTCCACAGGGTCAGATGTCAGCACCAGCAGAGGAGTGTTTCATTACTGTCAACCTCATACACTACGTACTAAAAAAAAATAAAAGAGGCTAAATGAGGACAATGCAAAAATGTAACATCTGCAGCACTGGTTGACATTTTGTTGTTCATAGTTTGGCCATCAGTTAGAGCACTGCAACTATTTCTGTTCACTTAAATGAGAAATTGGTTGTGGTTTGTTTGTAGTCTTTAACCCATCTGCACATGCGTAGTAGACCTTTTCACAACAGACAATTTGACTTGTCACAGCACGAAAAGCAAAGGTGTAACTAATAACATTAACAATGGCTCCATTCCATCTAAGCAGCCCAGGAAGCTATGCCAGTGAGGAAGCACATCAGCAGGGAACTCCTAAATTGAATGCAGCCAACATTAATATTTACACCCGTGCTTTTCCTGCTATGACGAGTTAAAACATCTGCTGTTAAAATGTCCATTATAGATGTAAAAGTATTCAATAATTTACCAGAAAGAAACACGTAACACACATTCTTCAATTATTGGTTTTCTTTATTAGGTCCACCATTTTGTACACAACAGGACAGCATGGATTTAATCAACAAT
Organism: Oplegnathus fasciatus; assembly: GCA_003416845.1. NCBI lineage: Eukaryota > Metazoa > Chordata > Actinopteri > Centrarchiformes > Oplegnathidae > Oplegnathus > Oplegnathus fasciatus. Next base: position 805,819 of record NTHP01000003.1, on the reverse strand, counting down.
ATAGACATATTTGACAGGAGAGAATCAGGAGAGCTCATCTCTTTATGTATCAAATGACCTGAGGAAAGAGGAACAAAAGATATTTTCAGCTGCAAACAAGTAATATGCTGTATAATTCATGATCTATTGTACATTCATAGAGTAGGCCAGCATACACATGCAGGGTTTGAGGCAGCGCTGGACAGCATCAGTCTACATTGTCTTCCCAAGTAACATGTGGTAGTATGGTATAGTGCAGTCTCACCTTGACAGTCTATAACTTGTCAATGCCCAGCTCCTCTGGTGTTGAGATGCCAAGTTCTGACAGGGTGGGCTTCAACTCTTGGATCAGGTAGGGATAGATGTCTTTGTGGGGGCCTGCTTTGTCCTGCAAAACACACAAAAAAATGACTCATAAGCAATATTTGCAAACTTGCAACGTGCAGTTAAGTAATGATTTGTCTCTAGTATATAATCTAGTGATTAATTTGCTATTAGGGGTGTTGCATTACATGTTTGTATTTATTACTGTTTTTTATTATAATCATCAAATTTTTACCTTACAGTAATACCAGAATTAATTTTTATTTGTGCTGGTACTTTTTTCACAGAACATGTGTGACAATATGAATGCCTAATGTGGAAGTTTTTGATTTCTGATTTTTGACTTCTGGTTAGCACTCACCTTAACGGCCTCAAGGATGCGGATGGCGCTGGCCAGGTCATTCAGTCTCCGGCAAGCCCTTAGTGCAGAATCCAGGATCTTGGCCTCTGGTACCAGGTCATATCCAATCAGGGTGTTCATGCCTTTAGGTTAAAATGAATGGAAAAAGCCCTATTATTAAAGAATCAGCAATAATAAGAAGAGCAAATGCAATATACAATATTTGCTACCACCACTGCAGGATAACGTGGAAAATTATAATAACCAAATAATTAGGGCAAATTTACTTTATGTAGGTAGAGATGTGACTGAATGTTTCTGTCTTGATTTCCAAATTTACCCAAACAGGAATCATAACAATGACCGAACTACAAACGGGACAAAGACACATCATCAAAATATGAAACGCATAAACTGTCAACAAAGTCACCTTTCCTCAGTTCCCAGGCATCGATGTCAGGCTTGCTGAAGTAAGTGACCCAACGGGCATCAAACTCCTCGTCTGTCTCCACCTTGCCATGGGAGTAACATCTGGAGGCCAATGGAGCTGGAAAACATGAGGAAGACATAGAGATTCCTTTGAAATGTATAAATACTAGTGACAATACAATACGTACGTTTCAAGAACTTACATACGTGTAATGCAGAAATAAATAAATGGCTTTCTACAAAACCTGTTTTGCAGAACAAGAAGTTTTCCGGTGTAAAATTAGCCAAATTTTGATTTCAATTAGTAAATATGTAATTAAACAAGTAAACAAGATTTGGCCAGGCATTACAGATAAAGACGACAAGCAGGGATAATGACACATCAAAGCTTGTCATAGTGATGAACCTAGTATTCACTTTCTACATTTGACTACACAATGAAACAAAGATTCAAGCTGAACAACAGAGTACCCAATGTATTCGAAAAGCTTTCAACTCATATTATACACATTAATGTTTTTATATTTTTTTCTTATGAATCGTCCTTTCTACAAAACATCTTATGTGATGACAACTGTTCTTTAAAAAGGAAAAGACAGTATTGCAGGCCCTTATTCAGACATACAGAAGCACAATGACATTTTAAAACTGAAGTGCACACTGTACAGTTCTTCTTTCAAAGCTCTATCACAAAATAAGTCTGTATTAAATACGGAATAGAGACGGTGTCTCTTAGGAAACATGCACAAGAGCGGTTAATTAAGCACTTTAAGGAACTCAATTAAAAATCAGGTCGCACAAAAACATTTTCAGTTACATTACCATCATCGGTGTGGTTGATGCTGTGGGTCTGTGAAGCCCATTTAGAACTTGTCTATAATTCAGTTCCATGAACTTGGTATGCGAGGTTGGTTTCAGTTTCTTTAAATACACTGAGTGATTAGTCATGTGACTTCTACAATACATCCAATTAAACAAGTTGAAATTAAAAAATGAAACCCACACAAAATAAGTAAATGCGTCAAGTATTGTATTTTTTTCCAATCATAATTTATCTCACACAACAATAGTGAATAGCTTGATATCCCAACTCACATACTGGGACTGACATTTTTTCCCCACTCCGTTTTTTTCTGTGCAGCATATCCAAGTTCATTTCAACACTTCACACTGACACTAGCAAATGATCTTATTCCATACACTTTTTTAAAATAAAAAACATATGTTGCATAAATTACAATTTCTTGGAACTAATACGAGTGGATTGCACTTTATCAGCTGTGACATCTGCAAAGATACTCATAAACTTTAAGCTGACGACCTAACTACTGACCTGGAGTTCAGTTAATATGGTAACATCAAAACAGGTCACAAACAACATTATTATAGACTTCCACAGTAAACTATGTGTACATTTTAAATATATAGCTATACACTGAATAAAATATATGGTGTGAGTTGGACATTGCAACGTGTTGATATCTGCTGCGTATAAACTGCGTCCACTGACACTCCTGAACTAACTAAGGAGGGTCATCACAAGGTCGTGACTCTTCTGCTAAAATTCATTTCGCGCCTCTTCATTTAAAATATTGTGCGAAAGGTGTAAATACAAGAAAATGTCCAGTTCAAGACCACAAGGATAGCTAACCATAAAATAATTCAATGTCACCCTAAGTTAGCTTTTAGCTACCTACACACAGCTGTAGCTAAGCTAGGCAGCTAGCCGAGCGGGCTTACTGTAGTCACCTTTCCTACAGGAGCTATTTAATTTCACGGCAGGTGTAACCCGGACAGTCCTACCTGAGTAGCAGGGTCGTGACCGAGCCAGACTCCGGGCCCCTGTGGCTGACAGTCGGAACACGGCTCGGAACATGGTACCGCAGAGGCTGCTAACCGTCCTGTGTGCTAAAGAGGGAGACTCCGGACGGACAGACACGACGATGAGGGCGACGGGGGTCACGTGACTGACGGAGATAGCCGAACGCTTTTACGTCCAAGCTGCTGATTGGTCCTTTTCTAGACCATATACTACTCATACTGTAAGTGAGTAGGTGTTTTGGGTTTGATCAGTATAATCTTATAATGGCCATTTTAAACATTTGTTTTTTGTAACTCTCCTACAGTGGCTTTCAGTCAATTCGGTAGAAGAGTATTTACATGAATATACAGTAAATATAGTTAGTTCTATGAAGGAATACAATTTAAAGTCACTATATTTACTGCAATCTCAACACTATGCTATGGTCAATCTGTCTGAGTCTTAAAAGCACTGATCATGATTTGGGGTCAAACTATAGGCCTATAATTGACCCTGGCTTCCAGTGCAAATTACACATAAATCTTATGTATTCAGCAAGCAGCAACTACTGTATCATTTTGTGATGACTCAGTGTAAAGGTAACATTACCGACAAAATGTGTTGCTCCGGCTGCACTTCCAGCAGGGTGTCTTTCTCTGGTTCCTCAGTGATGTCGTTTATCATCTTGGCGTTAGTTGTCACAAGTTACACCACAACACAGCCATGATGACATCCTTAGGACTGGATCAGGCTATTATTAGCACTCCAAAATGTTGGTTTGTGTATTTGTGTCAGAGCATAGTTCATCAAAGCAGCAGAGGTCAAAATATCCTGACTTTTAGCCCCTAGTATGAGTCATGCCCCCAGAACACTGTATCCTACTCTTCCCACTATGCAACTTGATAGCATCTCTCACCAGACCCTCCCTGCCTGATAAACATCTACACCTTTCAAACTCAACTCGCCCAGTTTGTAATGCAGACTTTCTGTTCCAAAATTTGAAGCCTCAAGCCGAAACTGAGATGAAATCATCAGAGTTATTTTCTCAGAGTTTAAAAAGCTCCTCCAGAGCCACAAAAAGACTTTATACAACTATTTTCACAGGCTTTACAGTACTCCTCATGATGAGAAAACGGAACTTCATGTGTTGATGGAGTGCTCCTTTAATACCACTGCCCAGATAAAACAAGGAAATGCAGCACATAGGCGTATAATGCCAGCAGAGGGAGCTCTTGATTTAAAAATACACTCTCGAGTCCTCGGTGAGCAACATCACAAGTGTGTTTCAGTTATTGGTCCAGCAGCAGATTGAACCTTTATAATAAGTGCATGTGAGGAGCTGAAGAACTGACAGATTCAATTCCAAAACATCATGTTATTATTTCAGGGGAAACATCATGCTGTATTCAATAAACCACAAAAGATCATATATGTAGGGTTGTTTTATGTTGATAACATGGATAATAACATTCATCAATTTTATTTCACTCCTTGTGTATGCAAACACATGGCATGCATGTACAGGGGCTGAGTAATGGATGTAACCAAGGTATAGCAGATTACCCTGTTGTGTGTATCTGTTGTTGATTCAAGTGTGTGTGTGTGTGTGTGTGTGTGTGTGTGTGTCAGTGTTCTTAGTGACGTGGTAAACTCTAATCCGCCCTAAGCCCAGGGCACCACAGTAGATGTCCATTAGTGTAATGTGCTGCTGCACATCTTTCCTTCTCTGTCTCTTTCTCCATCGTGTCTGTCTTTTATTCTCCTCCATGCCTTCCATGCTACACACCAGTGCTTTAAATATCTGTGTTGGCATTGCATATTTTAGACTTTTAGCTCCAGTTTTAGAACAACTTACGAGTAGTTAGGGTAAGCTCTCTGACCTCTGACCTCGCTGTTTAAGGGCGTAAGACAAAACATATTTTCTTGAATTTGCTGGCTATAGTATAACATTATATTACACTTGATTCACCTTGTGAATCGTAAAATTTTACTCAGTAATAACAGCTACAAAGAAGTCAGTGAATCAATCTGCTGTAACATTTTTCTTATATAAAGCACAGTCATGTGACTGTGTGGCGGTTGAAGATTGAAGTCTCCCAACAACTGTCACCTGTCTGTGTCAGTGAAGGAAATGACTGTGTTGACACTTCAGAGAAATCAATCTCCTTGAAATGAGAAACTTCAACATGAGATATGAGTAGAAAGAGAGAGACATTTGAGTACAGAGGTGATTTTCTGCATTGTAAAACCTCTGCATTTTTATTAGTATTATTTTTTGTCAGGGAAGATTTTATTCACGTAATAAAAAAAAGAAAAAGTAGTGCTTCGTGTGCCAGTGGATTTTTTTCTTCTTCTCACCTGATTAATGCGCTCTTGTCTAGAAGTGAAAAAGTCCCATTCTGATCACCATCGTGCTCATTGTACATGTGTGCAATGAGCCCCAGGGGCACAACATCTATAGTCGAGGTTCTGTTGTTGTAATTCTTGCATTCATAATTTGTTGCTTCTGTTTTGAGGAATTTGAAGCTGCATCGTTTTGGATAATAACATCATCTAAATGCTCAAGACCGTCGTGAGACAGGTTAGTTTTACCCTACTGATGATGTCTTGTTGCAACAGTAATCAATATAAAAATAAAATGACTTTGCTTGTGTCTGTGGGAACCCTTTTATACAAAAACTACATTCAGTAAAGTTTTTTCCCCTGAATTTTTTGGTGTGGGTGACCAAAGTGTGAACTGTACTTTTAACCATGCTTGACTTGGTTCCGCTCAACCTGGTGAGTTACACAGGACAATGATATTAACTCAGTATTGAAAGCCATAAAAATAGAAAGGAAGCTTAGTTTGGTTCTACAGTTATGATGGTTTTATTGGCATTTTCCAGGGTATTAATTTACAGTGATGGTCACAGTCTGGAAAGGTAAAGAGACATGAAACAAAAAGAGTGGCACTATTGCAGATAAATATGGGCCTCTCCTCTGTGTGGCCTACATATGTAGCATGCGGTTGCCATGTTATTTTTGCCTGGATAAATGAATTATTCAGTGTCTTCTAGCAGCAGATGGACATGCATAACACACTTAATGCGCTTCTTGATATTGCTAGGGTTGAATCATGGGTAAAGCAGTCTGGCCTGGTATGTGAAGAGGTTGTTAACCCTCCCTGTAACTTTGCCTAACGGTTGAATTGGTTGCTGTTGAACTTTGACCTCTAGCAAAGCTCCGCCTCCTTTCATTGCCAATCTCAATGTTGGCTTTTATGGTTAATGAATGCTGTTCAGACCACAAACAAATGCAAATATTTGCATACACACACTGAGCCTTACGATACAGCTTTTATGAATTACAATAAACCAATTAAATATTCAACCCTTGCTTTTGGATGGTCAGATTTAGCTCCCTGAGGAAAAGGTATATACTATACAATCAATAGCATCAAATTGTGTTAATACAGCTCCGTCAATAGAGCTGGTAAAATTCCGATGCACTAACAGTCAGGAACAAAAAGCCATGTTTTCATCCAAATGGCTCAAATACTTACAAATACTTAACTGAGCATCCTTGGTCTACTATGTTATTAAGATCTGAGTGGCTCCACATCTACTAAATGACTTTGAATTGAAACAGTGGCCTTGGTTACAAGCTGTGAGGGCTGTATGTTCACTATATTCACGGTAAATCACTGTGGCCTTATCATGTAGCGTCACAACATCTTAACTGATGAATACACAGTGTGTTACATGGACAACACCAGGATACTGACATGGGGGAAGGACATCTTGGAACAAGGTGTACATACAGTTTATAATACACACAGACTTACAAAAAAAAGAGTGATGAAGAAAACAGGACAAGTGGTCTAAATCGATGAAGCCATTTAAGAAGCACTATGTACAGAGTGGTGACAGTTTGAATGGGCGATGTGTGACAGAACTATTGTTTCTTAACAAAATCAAAAGAGCGACAACACATAACAACATTGACAACAAGGGGAGGGTAAGGAGGGAGGGGAGTGATGGGCAGGATTGAGAGGGGGAGCAGAGGAATGTATGATATGTGCATGTGTGCAAAACTCTACAAGTATCACAGTAAAAGCATGATTTTGCAGCGCCTGCTGTCGAGCATAGGAAGTGGGCGCTGGGCGTTGGTGTTGGGGGCTGGGTTTGGTTGGTGTTGTTATTTTTAGGGTGACTGGGGTTAAATGGGGGTGAAAGCACTTTTCGTTGCAGTTTAGCCACTGCCCAACATCTTTGTAGCACGCTGGTTGGCCTCGTCGATCCTGGTCTTGTTGGAATCAGCCTAAAAGAGAAAAGCACTGGCTGTTACGTGGACTAGCTGGCAGTCAGTTAGAAGATGTGGTAAAACCAATGGTAAAGGGTGGGGATGAGTTACTTTAAAGGAAAAATCTGGTTTATTTCAACCTTTCTCATGAATATACAGGTTTCCCAAATCTCTACAACGGAGGTGGCAAGTGCAAACTTACACCAGGTTGAAATAAACCAGAATTATCCTTTAATGAAGACATACGTACTGAACTAATGGACAAAGTACGCAATTAGGATGTTTAACACCCAGATTTTCACCCAGATTTTGTCCATTGGCATGTGAATCAGATTTCCTCCATTACTGTGTCACACCCAGAATAAATCTGCTCAAAATCAGCACAGCTGCATCTGCTGTTAGCATTACGCTAATGCGTAGCATGTAATCCATGCTAAATATCAGCTAAATACTCTATAGATTAGCTGCCATTTTTTCTAGATTTGTTTCCTTTCATGTCACTTTACCCACAGTCCTGACATTACATTGTTCTATCCACATTCTGGCTGCCCCCTTGCTTTCCATACATTCTCCAAGCATTAATACAAATAGGCCTGTAAATGGTCATTTCACAAAGTAGTCTTGAAAATCTGGTGCTTTCTGCAGCCTCTTAATTATCCATCCATCCATCCATTATCTATGTCGCTTATCCTTAGAGGGGGTGCTGGAGGCGACCCCAGCTGGCACTGGGCGAGAGGCAGGGTACACGCTGGACAGGTCGCCAGTCAATCACAGGGCTTCTTAATTGTCCTGTTTCATAAACACAACTAAATTGTACCTGTATTTTCTCCTTGATCCTCACATTATAGTTCCATAAGAAGTTCAGTAACTCAGATTTTCGTTCCATATTGCCAAGACTGTGGGGCATCACACTTCTAAATGTAAACACAGTGGGCACTATCTTTGTCCACCGCAGATTAAACGTTACTTTGCTACTTCACCAACTCATAGAGGTTGTTGCCTAGTAACAACTGAAACTGACTTGTTTCCATCAATAAGTTTGAATTTAGAGCAACTCTAGAAATAATGCACCCTCTGCCACCAATTACAATCCGATATTCTTCATGGTAGAGCTCATTGTACAGTACCTTCTCCATGATCCTATCGATCTGGCGGTTCTGGGTGTCGATCTCCTGGCCCATGTCCAGAGCCATGTGACGCAGATTGCCAATGATCCCGCCCACCTGCTCCAGGTTCTCATCCATCTCATTCTCCCTGGCATCATCTGTTACCCTGGAACACACAGGAGGAGGAAGTGGGACCAGTTATTGGCCAAAGATTATGTGGTAGCTACTGTTGTGATCTATTACATTATAAAACGGTACAGTACAGTGCAGTACGAGTAGATACAGTATGTATTAAATGAATTCACGAACAAATAAATCACAATATCCTTGGAATTCAAATATTGGGACATTTAAGGATAAAATAATAAGGTGTACTGGTTAAAATGTATGTATCTACCACATGGCCTGCTTTATCTCATACATGTTATGGACTGTCTGAAGATTCAGTACCATGGACAGCACTTTACATCAATCTGTGAGAGTCCTGTTTCTCAAGGAACAGAGAAACCTCAGCAGGACAAAGAAATCCTGGTAATTCATTAAGATCCAGGTCAAGGTTTGCATCATATGTCATAGTATTACTCAGTGATTCCCAACCAGAGGGTCGGGACCCCTCCAGCAGGTCACAAGATACATCTGACGGTCGCAAGAGCTCTGCATTTTTGTTACCTCTAATTGTTGCTTTTTCGTGGATAGTTTTACCTTGTCAGGTTTTGAACATTTATTTTTTCCTAAATATGAAATGACTACATTGCTTTATTGAACCCTGGCTACTTATTGCTGCAGACCGAGCAGAATGTGCTTACAGATTGAAGAAACAAGCCCTTCAATCTGTAAGCCTCTAAACATCACAGTAAATTGAGATAAAATGTCACTGATTCCCAAGGGGAAACTGCAGCAAATAGTATGGAACTAGAGGTAACTGACATATTGTCCATAATGATGGCGAAATGTTTCTTGAAAAGTCCAAACCCTAACCCTATCAAGCGTTAAGGATAAGTCTTATATAATTTAATATAATTATGGATGTAAACAGTATCACATACTCAAATACACACACACATCCATACACAAGCACTTACACAGACACAGAAACAAGTAAGCATGCCAGCTACACACACAGAGGAGCACACATAGACCAACACTTACACACACACACTTACCTGCGGATGAAGCCCCCACTGATGGCCATCTGTTCACGTTCGTCCACCACTCGAGCCCCCGGCTGGCTGTTCACCACTCCATCCTGGTTCCCTCCCCAGGCCTGGCCCCCGCCCTTAATCCTACCACACACACATTTCAGTCAGAGCCAGCATAACTGTTGTAGTGTGTGCTTGTGTGTTTGTGTGTGGGTGTATAGATGTATTTGTATGTGTATATGTATGTGCGTGCACTTGTTTACTTGTTTGCGAATGTAATCAAGACTAGGCGTACTGTGGGTGTGCATGTGAGTGTATGCTGGTCTGTATGTGTCACACTATGCGTGTGTGGGCACTGGAGCGTGAATGTGTATGTAAGTGCATGTTTTGTAGCAATTCACTATTAAAATATATACATGAATATGTAGAATACATTGCGTAATATGATGTCAAGCCAATTAGCCTACTGAAAGCAACGTGCCAACCACGTATGATAAACTCACATACATGCATTTGCAATCTGTTAGTGAATAATTGATCTGACGTTTAGATCAATTGAATCTGAGCACAATAAGCTCGCATGTGGCTTGTGTTAGAAGGTAATTAAGGTCCTTTAAAGACTCAGGAAACCATCTCCCACAAGCACATACAGAGGAGCACAAACACAGAACATGACAACCAGACTCCAGACAGAGGAGACACAAACACACACAGACATGTAAACATGCAGATTGAGAGGACATGCAAGGCAGACACGTAGTACACGACGTTTGACACGGGAAGGGAAAACATGTAAAGAGGAACAGGATCAGACACATTATCTATTAAAAGAAAACCGAACAGTTAGATCCGTTGTGGAAAACCAAAAAACAAAGTGAGCAGTGATCATTGTGCAAGTGAGACTAAGTAATACAGCAGTTGTGATTAGCCCTTCATTTCATCAGGATGGATAAATCTGTAGGATGATACACTGTATACAGTCAAATAGGCAAATGTAATTCTTAGCATTTGTTTTTTTATGCTTGGAGAACCTGATGAGTGTTGGTCACCACTGAGGACAATACAGTGACCAAAGATTAGGCTATTTAAAAGTTTTATTTGTTCCCTTTTCAATGAAAGATGACTACTGTATGCGACATTGTTGTCTTGAGGTGGTAAACCTCACCCATCAGGTGCTCCACAGTTTAGAACAACAAGCAAGAATTATTTTTCTTATGCTATTTGACCCAGGGCTGCCATATAAAGAGTCTAGATCAGATGAAACACGTGACATAACCACAGGATTACATAACAAGTGGTTTATGATGGGGATGACCAAAGAGCTATAGAATAGACAAGATCTGAACCCAAAACAACCACATATGGAAACAGGACCAAAATGGGCCAAATGGAGGCAGCAAAAACCTAATATACCTTCATACAGAAAACAAGAAGTTCAATCCAAAATCATATTATTTTAAAAAAAAACTGACACCAACTCCTACAAAATGACAGCTGTGATGCAAATAAAGCAGATTAGTTACATGTGCTACTGTCAAGATCCTGTTCAGCCCTGTTTGGGAGAAGAGAATCATCTGTTGTTAAAATGTCTACTTATGTATTTCATCTCCAGAATGGATATAAGATATTGTGGTAGTGCACAGTGAGGGCAAAGAAAAATCAATACTAAAATGTACCATTCTAGGTCAGGTCTAACACACAAAATCAAGGTTTTATCTTTGTCTTTAAGCCTTTCCTCAAGAAGACAAAAATACATTCTACACTAATACCTGACTTTAGATATACAGCAGTGTATTCCAGGTACTGCATTTGGTAAATCATTAAGGCATCACTTCATTCATTCCCAGAAGAATGTCTGAGAAACATCTTGCTGCAAACCCAACACAAAATAACCAATATATCCATTTATTTCTTGTTTGTCAGCCACTTGTGTTTTCTATAGCTCTGAGATAGACAACTGTATACAGTACATATATTGGTCCCAGAGTATAATATGCTCAGACATGACTCAGTGGCCATAGTTTGGCTGTTGAGGGCCAGAGAACAGATCACACAGGAGTTTGGCAAAACTGGCATTGAGAATCCACCTTCATATCAAAGCTTTCAAAGTACAAATATACGCTTTAAGAGCTTTAATATTAAAATGATAGCACCCGATGTTGAGTGTGCTCAGAAAACAAGTTTGCCTCACTCTTGTATGATGTTTCATCATGTAGACAGTCCTGAGGGAAGAGAGGCAGGGGCCAGTTGAGGCATCCTATAGGAACAACTTGTAATCTGTGGGTCATACGCCAAAGTTGGTGTGTTAAAGAGTAAGTTAGACGTTTTAGCAGCTCTCATTGCTTTAAAATGTATTTTTACTGTATGTATTTGATTATAAAATTACAGTACTGGACTGTTAATAAGTGTTGCAATAATGTTGCATCACCTTCACATCTGTAATCACAGTACAGAGCTGACCTATATTAAGGCTTACTTGCAACATAACTAGTTCATGTGTACTGTCTGAAAAATGTATAGAAAATAGCAAACATTCAAGGATAAATTAATCACATCTAAGAACTAGGACCCCCAAAGAATGTGCTTAAAGGAATGGTTATGCATTGCGAGAAATACACTTATTCACTTTCTTGCAGAGAGTTAGATGAGAAGATTGACAACACTCTCGTGTCTGTACACGAAATATGAAGCTACCATCAGCAGACAGCCAGCTTAGCTTAGCATAAAGGCTGGAAACAGCTAGCCTCGCTCTGTTGAACAAAGAATCAATCTACCAATCAATCAATCAATCTAAAGCTCACTAATTGACACGTTATATCTTGTTTGTTTAATTCGTACAAAAACGTAAGTGCTGGCCTCGGAATAGTCTGCTGTATAACCGCAACGTGTCATTTTTACGCTTCAGTTTCTGGACATATGTGCAAGATATAACATGTTAATTAATGAGCTTCAGAAGTGTTGGTAGGTGTATTTTGTTAACTTTGAACAAGCCAGGCTAGCTGTTTCCCCATTTCTAGCCTTGTGCTAAGCTAAGCTAACCGGCTCCAGCCACATATTTACCAAGACTTTCATACCAATCTTCTCATCGAACTCTCGGCAAGAAAGAGAATAAGAATATTTCTCAAAATGTCAACCTATTTCTCTATGGTGGGTTTCTGATCTGACTGACCCACCAGACTGCTTAGCTGCAAGTATCAGTTGTGTAATATACTCTAATGTAATGTCATGTTTTTGATTAGATAGCAGCCAGTTCTTAAAATCAGGTGAAAACTTTGACTGCCACAAATTCCAGGAACTATGATTCAGTCTTGTATGAAACTGGACTTCCTTTTAATGTTTCGCAAGAGCCTCATTGATCAATTAATTCATGTAAAAACATGTAAAACACCAACATTAAATGGCAGGAAAATGAATAAAATTGAAAAGAGTAATTTAGTGGAGAAGGCAACTAGTTGATTTATTCTTTGGTTGGACTTTGTACACAGCATGATGCACCATGCTGCAGGGTGTTAGGGTGGGGGCTTGGGTGGGGTTTGGGGGGGCTGGTGGGTGTCGTGGCCCAGATCCCTGTTGATGCTGCTACCTGCTGGAAGAGAATCTCTCATCCGATGTGGAATGAAGGGCTTTTGAGGACAACAGCCACGGAGGCTGGAGAGCGAATAAAGTGGCGTCGGACCTGTTGCGCAGATGTGTGTGTAGTTCATGCATGCGCACAATCTTTCACTTCATCTCAGCAAACACACCCGCACGTGCATGTAGTGCTGGTGCCCGTTCAGAGAGTGTGTTGTTGACTGCTCACACCACAGTTCACCATGCTCTATACACCAGAAGCAGGCAGACGGATAGAGAGGCAGGAAGGCAGGCACTGAAACACATGCAGTCAGGCGACACAGGCAGCACCTACTTGTTACAGGGACATGAACATAGACCACAGAATTGTCCTAGATTGTTCAAATTCTTTTCTGCATCCTTCATGTCCTTATTGATTTGGTCCATCCCCTCCTCGATGCGCTCCAGTTGTTCTGATTACCAACACATTGTCATTTTTCCCAGCAAAAGAACGAAAGCACATGAGAAGAGAAGAGAGGAGGAAGAAGTCGCGGGTGGAGGGAAGGGAGGGGAGTAGAGAGGAGAAACAAAGGAGAAGAGACAAAAAAAGACATTGACTGTGACAAGAGAGACATCAGACATCACCACCACCACCAGCACTGGACAGGCAAGAGCGCAGGGCTCCTGGCCGGTACCTACTTTTGAATACATGGGCATATCAGACCACAGCATTGTCCTATATCTTTTAAATCTTTCTCGGCCTCCTTCAGGTCTGCGTTCACCTTGTTCATGCCCTCTTCCACACGATCAAGTTGTTCTGGTGAGGACAAAGGCATGAGAGTAGTGAAATAAATTGGACTGGTCTGTTTTTCGAGGGCTGCGCTCTACGCTACAGTGCAAGAGGCAAAATGCTTTGGCTAGGTGCAGAAGGCAAAGCAGGCAACAAGCATTAAGAGTTGATGGGTATTTCTGTTGACACAGTGGCTAAGAAACAAACTTTTTCTTCCTCTATTGCTTTGCATGGGATTTTTTTCCCTTGGATTCTACACGCTCCCAACAGCTTTTGTTTCCTACCTCCACCCAAAGTGACATATTGCTGATCTGAGTAAGTATTTCATGAATGTGATGAAAAGCATCATCCAGGCACATGAAGTCACCAATGCTTCCAAACTCAGATGGTCACAGAGCTATAAAAAGCTCTGATTCAAGGTCAGATCCTCTCTCTGGCTGGTTAATGGTTATAGGACAGGATAGCAGTAATCTCCATCAGTGGAAAGGGGCATTTTGTCTGCCAGGAAAAACTCCTAAGGTTTGACTAGTCACATTGCAGTGCAGAGGACACAGATGATCATATAACACTGGTTCAAGATCTATAGAAACGACTATTGCAAGGCCTATTGTAAAGGACAGTTCAGTATTTTTACAGCTCTGCTGAAACTTCCAAAGGAAGGAGGCCTCATAAGACATAAAGTACTCTAGTGAAGCAGATTGTTAGTTGGCTGATAGTAAATATCCTTACTTGGGTGTTTTTTCCAAAGTTAAAATAATGAAATTATATCATGGACTCTTGCAGTAGCTGTACGGACCTCTGCTATCAGGGTCAAGATGCATAACGTTAAAAAAGAAAATCAGTTTCTTAACCCTGAAAGCTGAGGTATCTATACCCTCCACTCCCAGAATATAAGATGGCAACATTTGACCTGGGAAGACTGAACAATAAGTTCTGTTATCCCATTTAATTCAGATACACAGCCTGAGCAAACATCTTACAGGAGAACTGAGACAACTAAAAAAATTCCTTTTGCTCCCATTTGCTCCTTTTTACTCCACAAGTGCTTTTCATCCGACTCAACACTCTCTTTTCTTCCTTATCTTACTCTCCCTAAAGCCAGAGCAGTTTACACTGAGCGCAGAATAAATGGAGCAAACTTTTCAGAAAGAAGAAGAGACAGATCTTAAAGGCTAAGGAGAAAGGACCAAGATGCATTTTCAGCTAACTGTAAGGTAGAAATCTACTCCTAAGTTTACCAACAGAGCGCTACACACGACAACTAAATGGCCTCCAGCAGTAATCCCAGGCAAAGCGAGGGATTGAGTAGAGGAGGAACGTGAGAGACAGGCATTGTTTATCTCCTCAGCTTCGGACAGTCAGGCCAGACTTAACAACCTGCCTCCTCCCCTCTGTCTCAGGATTATCATGTGAGGGCCTCCCCTCCCGTAGTCAGTCACAGCTTTAACCAATTAGAAAGTAGAAGTATCCAAACCAACGAGGAATGAGTACGATAGGCCTTTTTCACAGCAGACATTTTGTGTCCCAGTGAGCGAGGTGCAACACCAGGACCCTGAAACTGAAGCAGCTAAATGGAATTCAGACACCATTAATTGTATTATTTACACTTGTGCTTTTCATACAGTGACATGCCAAAATGTCTGCTGTGAAAAAGGCCTATCAGATCTATGTCATATTATTATTATTATATTTCCATTTTCATACACTATGACAGGATCACAGGTGATAAAAATAAAACCTTGCTGTCCCTAAAGGTGAGAGAGAGCTAAAGATTACAATGAAAATACAACCCGCAGCTGAAATCAATTCAGTTTTAAATTCAATCAGTTTTGGATGGCACCGTGTTTTGTTCTCAACTGCACAGACGAGTTGAAGACACAGAAGTGTTTTGAATTCGTTAGTGCTTTGATTCGTGCCTCTGACTAGCTTCTCCATGGCAACAGCGGCCAGCGGATCGTGGGTTTTGTAGTAGTTTGAGCCGTCCGCCATGCCAAACCGTTGAACATGATTTTAAACTTCACTTTACTCACAGTGTCATGAAATGAAGGCAAATGAGACACTGGTGTGTGCTACTCAGTACCTGGAAAACATCCAGAATAGTTGGTTTTCTGTGTGCCATTAACTGGTGGTGTGTAGTCAATCTATTTTTTGGTTGTCACTGATCCAAGAGTAACAGAAAAAGAGGAGGGTCAGTGGGACAAAACACTGTAATGGTCCAACAGTGTCCAGTGACGAAGTGGTAAATAAAAAGATGGTAAAACTGCAATCTCCAGTTATCAGTTTAAGGCGATTAACATTTATCATTCCGAACAAAGATCAGTCACGCTCCTTGTACATTTTCAACCTGCAGGAGCTACAATCAAACCAATGTTTTGTGCTCGGAGCTAAAAGGTCGAGAGTTGCTACTGGCGTGGGCTCACTGAGGCAGAGCTGCAATCCATCAGCCCTGACTGAGGCGTAATTCAGGTCAACATGCATGTAACAGCCAAGCAGGGAGGGACTCATTAGCTGCAGTGAGACCTCCACCACAGGTAATACATCACGGCAAGAAATGACAAATCTCCCCCTATGTATAACCGGTGAGTGTGTGAGCATGTGTGTGTGTAAAGGGCAGAGGGATTAGTTACACCCCAGTTTACAGCTCAACAAGACTCTATTAATTACCACAGGCATGAAAAGCTATTACTAGTTTATTTTTCTTTCATGGCAAGGGATTTCTTGATGTAAATAACATGTCAAATATGTCAGAGCCTCCATTGAGAGAGGCTTCTGTACTTCAGTAGTTATTGTAAACGAGAAGGAGGGGTAGGGAAGGGGCAAGGGATAGATAGGACGAATGAAGACAAGAAAGAGTTCATCATTATTGTAACCAAAGGGATCTCCAGGGAAAAGGAGAAGAAAAAAAGCAGAGGTCAGGAGAGATAAGTGAAGGGAATGAGAGCAGGGGCTGGTGGGGAAGAAGAGAAGGAGCATGAAATAGAGAAAAGAAGAGAAGAAGAGGGAGACGGAAAGAGAGAGAGACAGATGGGGGATCAGGTTAAGAGGACATTTGCTGAGAGGCAGAGGTAATTTAAATCTATGAATTGATTGCTGTCCTGTGCTAACAGCAGTGAGCTGTGCACCGTGGCAGCCGTTACTCTGGAGGGAAGAGGGGAAGAGAGAGGGGAAACAAGCTATCTGTTCCTTTGACAGGCCAATTAGGCTGCTCTTTCACGCATGGAGCTGAGCACAAGCCAATAGCAGGTTTTATGGGGGGGGGGACCCAGGGCCCATACTCATGAAGGGGCCCCATAAGATCACACCCTACTTTGCTTTTTTTTCTTTTTTAACTTTAACTGTAATTTTACTGTTATTTTTACTGATTTAAAACGTATAATATCATGCAGTGTGCAATGTATGCATCTGCTGGCATTGTAGTGTCCCTACAGTGTTGTCTATATTGATACATACTGAGGTGATGTTGATGTCGTTGCCATTGAAGATCACTGTGTGGAAAGTAAAGGCCGGTAACACCAAGCTGGGTGTGGTGATTCTGTTGTATAATATTATCATATAATATTATACTGATATCATATGAAAAAATATCATAAACTCACAGTTGAGTAGCTACAAAAGAACATACATTATTATGATATGATAAATGAATACTGAGATAATGTTGGGTACGCCACGAGGTATAAATACAACACAGCAAAATTGTAAGTTACCATATGAATATTTTAAAGTGACATTAGAAATGACGTGCTAGAATGTGGTACTTTAAGTAGTGCAGTATTTCCAGATCATTGTAAGTCACTAAACTGTATCATATATATTCAAAGTCCCGACAGAGATATTATACAGTAAGAATACTATAATAATATCACACAGGGCTTAAAATGATAAACTGTGAACTAGTGTTCCAATTTTTCCAAGATTCAGTAGGCGTACTTAGGGGCAATTTCTGTACTGTGTTTATGAACAGTATTACTGATTACATTAATCAGCTCCGTCCCTGGTACAAGTCTTTGGTAATACACACACATTCTCTACATGTGCTATGACAAGACGCTCCTCTACACACAATAAATGTCTCTGTTTCATGCGTATCTGCTCACAGTGTCAAGCGCTGCAGTCTTTCTAAAATATTTCATGCAATTTTTTGTTTCATGTTAACATAGGTTTAATTTAGGAGTAAGATTTTTAGCTTCTCAATATCAAAACATCGCTTTGTTTGACCTACATTGCTATTACTTACTACTACTACTAATAATAATAATAATAAGAAGAATTTATACACAAACTTACTAATGGATTTATGTATAGCTGGTACAACCCAATCCAGTTCTCTAACACTCTTCATCTGGTGCTCTACGCTACTTAAAATCTGAACCCAAACATGTTTTAAAATTTAGTATCACACTTCCTTAAAGCTGTGGGACTAACAAAAGTCAGATATATAAGAGAATGGTCAAAATCAATGCAGCAGAGGTCAAGATATCCTGACTTTTATTCCATAATATGGGTCCAGCTTCAAAACACTGGATCCTACATTTCTCATCCTGCAACTCGATAGTGTCATTTGTTAGACCACACCATTACTTGAGTAACTCCAAGAGCCACAAAGGGCATTATAGTAAAACTGGTGGAGTGTCCCTTTAATTCTTAATGGCGGATCAAGCTATAATTTGGGCAGAACTGGGGAGGATGTGGAGGAATATGAGAAAGACAGTGCCAAACTGATCATTCTTTCCCCTCAGCAAAAGGATAATGATAAAGTAGAGCGGTAGATCTGTAGTACTTACAGCTAAGATATACTAATCAATAAGATTAACTCAATGTTCACATACTTTTCTGACAAATACAGAGCAAACGTGTAGTAATAGGGAGGCAAAGCAGAAGGCTAGCTCAACAGTCACATCCAGTATAATCATTTAGCCACATTAGCTCAGACTGCAGCTGAGGTTACTTTTAAGGACTTGACAGAAACTCACAAAGAAATAAACTGTTCTTCTGTTTCAGTAATTATGAAACCATAAAGGTCATTGTAAATTTGACTGGGGCTCTACAGTGTTATACTGGACGTATTGCTGATGACGACTCTCCCAGTATGCAGCATAAAATAGCTGCAAGAGAGAATCGGTGGTAGAGCAGATTAAAAGTGCAGACAGATGTCAGAGAGACAGTGTTTAGTGCTCTCTCCCTATCAACTTACCTCCCTGCTCATCCAACATGACCAGAGTCCTGATGCCGGCATCTTTACTCTAACAGACAGACAGACAGGAGAGATGAAAAAAAAGAAAGAGGAGAAGAGAAGTTGGGAAAAAAGAGGAATAAACGTGACAGATCAGTGAAGGTCAACAGAGCAGAACAGAGCCGAGCTATCAGGACAGCAGAGGTGGATCAAATTACAATTTGAAATCACTTTTTTGAGTGTGACTGATCTTGTCTGGCACAACTGAAACAGCTCGACTTTAAAGGAATATTTTGGGAGTATATGTTGAGAAAATACACTTATTCGCTTTCTTGCCAAAAGTCGGACAAAAGATCGATACCGCTCTCATATCTGTGCGCTAAATATGAAGCTAGAGCAAGGGGACCGTTAGCTTAGCTTAGCATAAAGACTGGAAACAGGGGGATCAGCTAGCTTGGCTCCGTCCAAAGGTAACAAAATCTGCCTACCAGCACCTCTAAAGCTAAAATGTAAAATGGCATGCTAATTAATGAGCTTTAGAAGTGTTGGTAGGTGTATTTTGTTAGCTTTGAACAAGCCCGGCTAGCTGTTTCCCCCTGTTTCCAGTCTTTATGCTAAGCTAACCGCCAGCTGGCTCATGCTCCATACTTAATGGACAGACATGAGTGTGATATCGATCTTCTCATATAACTCTCAGCAAAATAGCCAATAAGAAGCATATTTTCCAAAATCTCAAACTATTCCTTTAATCTAAAACAGTCTAAAACAAAGAAATAGGAGGATTTCATTTATTATATTTGACCCAAGAATGGAGCAGAATCATGGAAATAAAACTCTACAGAGGAAACAAAAACTGCTCATCATGAGAACCTTATTATGAAAATATCTTTTAGACAGAGAATGGCAACAAACAGTATGCCACTTTTGTGTTGTAAAGTAGCCTACATTAGGATCACAATAAGAGAAAGTGTGAACATCAATTAGGCACCAAAAAACGTAACCACGATCTGCACAGTGTCAATGGTACATGGAGGGTGGGTAAACCAGGTGGTGCCAGGGTCAGGACACCCTCAGACTTACATCCAACTAATCAACAATCAGCCATAAAACAAAATTGCAAACCTCCTAAAACCTCAGAGAAGATAAGAAAAACCTCCAGAGGAAATCTCAAAATGCCACAAATCTATTCATGCATGATCCTGCACAGACTGCGATAAACTAGTCCACCAAATGGCATGTGCTATATCTGTTATGTTCACTGGGCTGGTACCACAGATTTGTTGACAAAGCTCCAGTAATGTAACATTCTCATTTGGCGTACAGAGTTGGCACACTCTCAAACACACAAGCACACACAAACTACGAACATTCATGCAGACTCATACGCTGTTATTTCTCTGCGCATGCATTCGCCAGACTTCATGAAATGATAACACACTTCAATAGCCACATTAACCACCACGCACACAACAAAACAACAGCTTTGTGCTCCCCGTGAGCCCGAGGCTTCCTCTGACAGATATTAAAGACCAAAGGCCGTTCAGTTCATGCATCAGCTATTTTGGATCAAAGTGTGCTCTGACCTTCTTGGAGCCGTGATAGATAGAGACCAGCGCTGGAGGCCAGTTAGACATGCCACTGATATTAGTATCAATCAAACCGAGTGTGAAAGAGATCTGCCAGTGGCCATGGATCTGCATCAGTGTGAAGCCAAATTGTTGTTGATCAATGAGCGCTCACAACGTTTTCTCTGGATGACTAAAAATCAAGTTAGAAGGTGAGAAGCGGTTTATTTACATGAGCGCTGTGGACAAATAAAATATAATTAAATCATCCTCAGCACAGAAACTTCAGCAGAGCCAATGTGTGCAGATACATGTGCTTAAACCCAGTAGAAGAACTGTTTGTTTACCCACTAGGAACCATGGGAAATCACAGACATGGGAGGGAAGTCGTGGCTCCTGAACTACAGGACAGGATATCTGACCACGCCAACTGGCATAGTCTAATGTGGTGACATCATGTCTTTCTGTATGGTTGGTTAAATGTGCGCACACACACACAAACACACACATGCACACAGACTATCAGGTGTTTTTCACACTCTGCTGTGATACAGTGAGTCACAGAGTCTCCACTTAGGACCTGAAGATTTTTAGCAGTTTCTCCCAAAATAATTTTCTGCCCAGGAAATGAACATGGAAGATGGTGACAACTTCAGATTAATAGAGATGAATATTTTAAACTCATCTTTCTTTCTTTCTTTGTTCTTCATTTCTATGCTTAGCAGCAGTGCTAGCGTAAAGCGGTCCTTTTTGAAAGTGTTGTGAGTTTTAAGCACATTTAGTTGACTAATAAGGTAGGAAGTAATGTTATCTTTAATGTTTTTCTTAAATAGTGTTTAATGTGTTTAATGTTGTCTTATAGGTCAGGTGAATTAAAGGTGTTACTGAAGGTTGTGTGTGTATCGGTTGAAAATTCTTAAAGTAAACACAATCATTCAATCACAGTCACTTCGTTCTGCATAAATAAGAAAAGTTCAAGGCAATACAGGCAGGGAATGAATAAAAAAATGTTATAATTGAGGGAAAGGGGAGAGAAAGAACAGAGTAAGAAAAAAAGAGCAAGACAAAGACAGCGAGCAAGAGGTCTGCTGACATGAAGACAGAGTCCTCGCTAGCCTGGTATTGATTTTTCATTGAGATATCCACTCTGATGTCTCCTGGAATTGATTCTAATTCAGTCACTGTGGAGACGACTGCACCAGTGTGACCCACATGTCCACCTTCTGCCCTGTTACTGGTCCACCAGTAGCTGAGGTGATATCTGGTAAGCACAAATCTACTGGAGCTATATATCTTGGAATCGAATCAGTCAAATGATTGGTTGATTGATAGAAGATGTCCATGTACATTATGCAGTTCCTGGCAAACTGTTCAAACACAGAAGATAACGGTTATAAAGTATTCAGTATCAGTATCAGTGCACAAACTTCAAAACCAGATAAACATTTACATATTATGCATTTTAGGTGCATTTATTTTTCATTAGCTTAAAGGTAATTAGCTTCATTAGTTTCATTAGCTTAAAATGTCAAAATAGTTTGACACGCTAATTTGCTTTCTTGCTGAGAGTCAGATGAGAATATTGATACCGCTCTCATATCTGTCCAGTAAATATATGGCCGGATAGCTTAGCTTAGCTTAGCATAAAGCTTGGAAACAGGGGGAAACATCTCGCCTGGCTGTGTCTTAAGGTAATAAAATCCGCCTACCAGCGCCTCTAAAGCTCACTAATTAACACATTTGTTTAATCCGTTCAAAAGGCCTTGACGTCACCGTGATATTGCCAGGCAACCAGCAGAGGCTTCAGGAAGTTACTCCTGTAAAACCACAATTTGTTGTTTTTAGACAGTTTTTAGACAGAAGACAGTTTTTGTACAGATTAAACAAACAAGATATAATGTTGGCTAGCTGGTTAGCTGTTTCCCCCTGTTTTCAGTCTTTACGCTAAGCTAAGCTAATCAGCTGCTGGCGTAGCTTCATATTTACTGTAGAGAAATGAAAGCGGTGTTAATCTTCTCAACTAATTCTCAGCAAGACAGCAAATAAGCATATCTCCCCAAATGTCAAAGTATTGCTTTAATATCTAATGATTTCTTCCCTCAGAGAATCACATTCACACCATCCGCCTTGGGTCTAGAGTAGAGCTATACAACAACAAAATCTTCCAGTCTAAATCTTGTTTCAACCTTAACTGCTGAAAAACACCCCAAGTGAAAATCCACTTTGAATTAAATCCACAGTACCATATGATACCTTTTCTGTCTTTAAAGAAAACCAAGGTTTTAAGACTCAAATGGTGGATTAAATGACTTGCTAAGGTCAATATTTTTCTCATGGAGGCAACAGTGTATTTGGTTTCTGGTCATATAACAGCCAGCATGAATGTAATATCACGTCCATCTTGTGTAATGTATTCTCTGACTTCGGGCCTGATGCTGCTCATCCAAGC
This sequence comes from Oplegnathus fasciatus, assembly GCA_003416845.1. NCBI lineage: Eukaryota > Metazoa > Chordata > Actinopteri > Centrarchiformes > Oplegnathidae > Oplegnathus > Oplegnathus fasciatus. The sequence goes on along the minus strand of NTHP01000003.1, from coordinate 782,894 downwards.
AGCTCTCCTGTGTCTCTGCTCCACAGAGGCATTGGATTTGGACTTGATGTCCTCTCTGTTTATCTTTCTCTCCCTCCTCATCTCATTCCTCGTCCCTCTTATGTTCATCTCCGTCTTACTTTCTTTTTTTTTTCCATTTCCATCTCTCTCACCCGCTTTCTTCACCCAGTGCTTTCTCATTTCTGTCCCCAGCAGGCCTGGTGTGAAGATAACAGTTTTCATAAGAACTTCAATATCTCTGGATCTTTCTCGATAAAAACCTTTTCAGAAAAATGTATCAAATGTGTTCCACAACAAAGTTCATTCGTTTCCAGTAAGAGAATTCATTGCAACCCATCTCGCCATTGCTGATACACTTTATATGCTGTACATGGGTTTTTTATGCATAGATTCATTTTTTTAACATAAATACTATCAATAAATAAGAATCCAATGAAAATGTAGGTTTTAACCCTAGAACTGGTAACCATGTCTGATCAGCTTCTCATAGAGGCAACAAAGCTAGTGCAAAATAAAAACAGTAGATTTGAGTTATTTAGATTCCATTTACAAATGTGATGAATTTAAAATTATAGCATATATTAAAACAATTATTTTTAGAGATAATTGCTGCAATAGGAAATATGCTTATTCGCTTTCTTTCTAAGAGTTTGATAAGAAGTTCAATACCACTCTTATATCTGTCTGTTAAATATGGAGCTACAGCTGGCAGCTGTTTAGCTTAGCTTAGCATAAAAAATGGAAACAGGGGGAAACTGCTAGCCTGGCTCTGTCCAAAGGTAACAAAATCTGGCCACCAGCACCTCTACGAGGTAATTTTGTGGACTTTTGTCGTCAGATTAAACAAACAAGATATAACAGGTTAATTAGTGAGCTTTAGAGGTGCTAGCTGTTTCCCCCTGCTTCCAGTCTTTGTGCTAAGTTAAGAAACATGAGTGGCACTAATCTTCTCATCTAACGCTGTAAGAAAGTGAATAAGCACTGTATATTTCCCAAAATGTCAAACTATTCCTTTAATCGACAAAATTAGAAAACCTGTATAATTTATGTCATTGTTTTTTTCTGTGTTAGCGGACAGACAGAGGTCATGTTATCTCTGCTCACAGCCCATAACTGACGGCTTTAACACACACACAAACAGACACACGTAAATCTTCGACACTGTCAGACCTGTCCTGTTAGACACACACACACACACACACACACACACACACACACACAGGCCGCTAACTACACTGTGCTGTGTAACTCGATGTATCTCACATTAGAGATAATCGTACAGGTCCGTGTACATTTCCTTCAGTCTAATTAGCAGAAGCAGCTCATTTAAATTTGAACAATGCTCTCAGTCCTGAAGCTTCACCACAGGACGTGTCAGTCAGCTGATGGTCGGAGATACACCCTCACATTTCCTGCTATCTTACAAAATAAAGGTCATGTCGCACACTGGAATTATGGGTCACATTTGCATGAGACAAGGACACATTACATCACTCACTGCGAGTGTTTCTACAGTCTGAGTGACCACTAACTGACACTGTTATACAGTCTTTCTGTTTATAGACACCACAGTGATAAAAGGCACCGTCATGTCCAGGAAAGAATGTTCTCGAGTGTTTTATGGCTTTTACACATCAGTTATTACAGAAATACATGTGTGAGCTGAATATCCAAAGAAGTGTACATAAGGAGACACTCTCAGCCACAGAGGTGGATATTAAAATATTATAATAAAAATCCCTGTTCTATTATACAACTCCAAACCTGTAAGTTTGCATTTCATTTAAATTGATTTCACTGTGTTGCTCACTAATGTAAGTTCATGCATTTNNTTTGACCAGAGCAACTTACTGAGTACAAAAGTAGAATGAGCTTTAATTTCTGGATCATCAACATTATAACAAACAGAGAATAAAAAAAATAAGAGTCAGAGCTGCAGTAACAGCGAGGGTTATTTTACTCGTCTTTTACTTTCTCTCTGGTATGTTTTTGTGATTAGAACACTATTATTTCATGAAAAACTATCCTTGTGCAGCACTCACGATGGATAATTGTTTCACAACATATCTCAAGGAAATTGAATCGAACGCAACTGGATTTTTGGTTTTGTCTGTGAAGACGTTTCACCTCCCATCAAGAGACTTCATCAGTTCGTGCTTGTTTGACCAGGCTAGACTGGTCAAACCAAAAATCCAGTTGCGTTTGATTCAATTTCCTTAAGATAATTATGACCTGGATGAATGAGAATATTCACAGGCTTATTGCGTTTCACGACATAAACTCATTACTGGTAAAGCATAATTGTGCCATTAACCTTAATTAATTTTTTAAGGTCTAATGCTGTGTTCACACCAAATGCAAAGCGAATTTTTCACGCAGCACAATTACACACAAAGTCAATACAAAGACGTGAAGAGACGCAAGTTCGCACCGGGCAACGCAAATTACACCTGACACTGTGTCGCGAAAGCCTTTGAGATTCTCCTGATGTCACTGACATCCTGACGTTGAATTAGAAATGGAGGATAAAATTATTGTAGCCGCCTGTGGTCACCCAAGATACTACTATACTATACTACTATACTCATATTTACACAGAGAACGGACAAAAACCCGGTAAGTTCTGAAAATATGTGTCTGTTACTTGATTCCAGATATCGGTTGTACTTTTCAATCCGAACTCCATTCAGAAAACAAGCATTTTAAAAGTTGTTTGCTTGTCGTCTTGCAGACAGACCTGACAAAGCATGAAATCAGACTTTTTACAAATCGGCGTCATGATGTAGTTATTTTGGCATCCTTTTGATCCATTTATTGCAATTAAATCACAGCAAAATCTGTTTATTTTGGGTTCATACCGCTATAATAAGCCAGATTAATTCAGCCGATGTGTGACTTGCTAGATACAGTGAATAGTGAAGGGCAAATATTCATGGGTTGTGTTTAAACGCAAATAAACACAAGTGATCCTGCGGTCAAACTCGCACGAGTAACGCAAGGTGAAAATTCGCTTTGCTGTTCGGTGTGAACACAGCATCAGTGTGCCACTGAAACAACAGGACAAAAATCAGACAGTCTCCACAGGGTGTGATTATATTCATTCTCAAAGTGAAATCATCAGTTTAAGCTCTTCTGTAATTTCTCACAACACTCATTTACTCCCAGTTTTTTTTGTCACTTTCAGTTAAATGACCAACAACTTTCTGTGGTTGAAAATGTGGAGTTTAGCTGCTGAAATGAGCATCGCTACAAGCTGCCAAATTGACATCAAGCTGCCCAGAGTTTCTACACGCAAGTTTAAGTGGTATCAAACCATCTAGTTCCATTATTTTTCTCTCATCGCCTTCTTTTAATCATGAATGAATAATAATAAGTGGTAATGGTAATAATCAGGGTTTTGCTTCAGCTTCACAGAGGAAGCACGGAACAGCTTAAACTAAATGCCATTACTGTCCCTTAATATTTGTAGTACACTATCAGATCTGGACAGGCCCAAACAAGCAGGTATCGCTGCACAGATCTCAGAGAGATCACTGAGTGTGCTCCCTGCCCTGACTGCTCTCCATTTATTCAATTAGTGTAAGCACACTGTAAGCCCTTTTAACACAGAGGTCATGTAGCACACGAGTGTTAGAGTATTAGCACATGCTCACAATTTACTGGAAGGAAAGGCTCACTGTATGGTCAGGAACAGAATCACTTTCAACACCAAATAATCCAAAAAACATTAAAATGACTGAACCCAGAGAAAGTTTAATAATATCTACTGTATTATATGAAGAGGCACGTTGAGTCTCATCCATAATCCATGCCGCCTTATTGCTACATTGCAGTCTATATTGAGCCTGTTTCTCTGGAGAGATGGATAAAGAGCATGTTCTCAGCAAGAGAGGAGAAGAGAAGCCAAAACATGAGACAGTCGCTGTTTGTCTCGGTGTCTTTCACTGGTTTCAACTCAAGATCCACCGTCTGGGAGCATCACGAGGAAACGCACTCTGCACCACAGGACATTTTCAAATCAGAGACTAACAGTTGAAAGAAACAAATTGCATTCCCTTGGCATTATCTTCAAAGGTCAAATACTCAGCTACTGCCAGTGAAAAGGCTGTCTGTTGAGCAGGTCACTGTTTAGGTCAGCCTCAGGTCTCGCTCTGTCCCTCATGGCTTTGTCTCATTAAGACACGGTGGCTGGTCCTGAGGTTAGAGCAGGGCCATCTCTCTGAAGCCAGTAGCAGGAACTAGAGGCCCAACACACACTCATGTCAATCTAATGCAAGTAAAAACAGCAAAATCAGCTTTGGAAATACTTTAAACTAACTTAACGCTAGCTTTTCCTGATACAGTGTTGACATTTCTGGTATTTGAGGCAGGACAACGGTAAGAAACAAGCTACAGATCAGCAGCCCTGTATGTGAGCCTGGAAGAAGCAAGTTGTCTCTAAACTGCTGTCCCTGGATCCACGGAGCCAAGGCAAAAGATATGAAGAACATGTCATGTCTCTGCAGAGTTCCTCCCCAATGCAGAACATCATTTGGCTAACTGTAAAATATTTTTGCAGGAAACATCATACAAACCCAGTAGAGACACCTGGCTGTTCAACCCACCATTAAGCTTCTGCAGATGCTCATTGTTTACACTCCTCGGACACCAAGCTCTTCTCTCGTTCAATTCACAATGACAGTATGAGCAATGTAATGGCCCACCACTATTTCATACAAACCATGGACACTGAGGTGTTCTCAGATCCATTGGGGAAAAAAATTATACAAGGAGGAAGCATTTTTAACAGGTTACAATGGGAAAAAGGCATTCTGGATCTGTGCTTCAGCTTTAGTAGAGCTTTCTAGACTTAAGGTTTTAAACCATAACAATGTAAAAAGTATCTTCAGTGCATGTTCAATAAATTAATATTATATCAACACAATGACATATAATTAAATGTGATCTGGGACTTTGTTATCCTAATATCAACATATATCTTAAATGTTGTCTTTTCCAGGTCTCTACAGCTGGGTTACAGTACAGACCAGACCCAGCTACTTGTTTGTGTTGCCCCCACATTGTGTCACTGTATATCAATATATGAGTCTTTGTTTTAAAATATCCTAATATTTGAGTTTGTCAGTATAACCCACCGCTAATTCCCCATCTGAATAGTTTTCTCAAGTGAATTTCAAGAAAATGTACTATATCATGATATATATGGCTATCATGATGTCAAATTACATATACAGTGAAGATTTTATCAAGACTGCCCACTCCTAATGTGTAACCATGTGTGCTGTGATTTTATTGGCCTGTTCCCCTACCCGTGAAATGTTTGCTTCCTGGGATAGAGGAGGTGTTTAACACTTCCCTGTTGGTGCCATCACTGTTTGAAGAGCCAGTTTGTTGATATGTTAACTCAAGTTAAATGTGCTTCCTTCAGCTGATCTTACTCTACTCTTCACGTTTTCCTGCTGATTAAAGTTTGTATTTCACCCTTCAAATAATCGTTACTGAATCACCTGAGACTGTTCACCAAATTGAGTCCCTCCGCTTTAATAGTCGGTTGCGGTTGGATATGCAAACTGACAGTTTAATATACCGATTGCTAAAGAACTGATCCATGAGCTGAATGACTAGATGAATCCAAGTGAAACCAAAACATAAAGTTGAAGTAAAGTTGAGGGGCAAAGTTAAACCATGTGCGGAGAAAAAAAACTCTCCCCCTCTGCTGTAGCTGGTCATATGATGTGTGTCATTGGGTCATTGGACTCACCTCCTCAACCAGAGCCAGCATACGCCGAGTGCTCTCCAGAGACTGCAGGGAAAGAGAGAGAGCGAATGATTAGCTGGGAGTCCACAAGAGAGCCAGTACAGACATACAGCACATCAGCTGAAACAAAACATCTCAGTGTGTTTAGATGGAACATTAAGGGTTTGAAAAAACACATTTGATAAGGTGAACGAATGCTATATTCAAATGTGTAGACAGACAAATCACTGATACTCAGTCATATAATTAGCCTTGATTATTCTTCTCATCTCCTCTGATCCCAAGGTTAATTATCTGATTTCTACCTTTTGTTTGCTAAGTTTCTACCCTCCGCAGGATCCCTCCAAAGCTCATCCATTTCTTAAACCAAACACTTTTTCATTCCTAAATCCCCATTTCACTCTTTCCCCTTTGTTATCTCCTCATCTCCTGCTCCTCCTCGGCCCCTCTGTTGCTCCATCCATCCCTGCCTTCCTTATTCCTCCCTTCCTCCCCTCCCGTCACATCCACGGAGCCTCTTGGCCTTGCATTATCTCCTCATGAATGTTTAATAAGGCCATTTGAGCTGCTCTATTATTCCGCTGCGCAGAATTATCTGCTCTTCCTGAGCTCCTCTCAACTCATTAAAAAGGGCAAAGTTCTCCCTTCCCCAAAAAAAGCACAGTCGTGATGAAAGAGACTCAGAGAACAAATTGCTAAAACAAGGGAGGGGTCACATTAAAGCAGCTGTGTCTGTCGGCCTGGAGGCTTTGCAGATACATTTATGTCCTTATGAGAACAGGTCATTTTGAAATGTCACATCATTACTGTCACGCCATAGACCAAAATGAGTTTTGACTGTAGATCAAGTTTGTTTTTTAAAAAAGTCCTCACAGTTTCTGTTTTTCTTTTCTTTTTCTTTTTTTTGACAAAAGTAGGTAAATAGAAATTGAATTGCACATCTTTAGCTGTGATGTTAGATGTGCAAATGTTCATGAAGACTGATTGATTGACTGATTGAAAACTTACTTCCTGGGTTACAGCCCGCTTTCTGGATTTCCAAAATAAAATTTGGGTTGGCAAAAATGTTCAATATGTGTGTAAAGATTATAGTTATGTGATAAACTTCTATGGGAAGAATGTTTGCATTTATAAAATCCTTCTCAATTTAGCCAAGTAAGAAAATGTATCTTCATTTGACTGGAGGCTGGTGCTTATTAACCAAAACACAGATGATGTGTCCCAAATTATGATAAATGCAACACTTTTTCTCACTGAGATTAATAATGAACACATAACAAACAATATTTGAGGATATTAGAATAGGATTTGTAAAATGTGATGAATGTTATCAAGGTGCACAATTACAAACTAGACAACAAATAAACGCTGTTAGATTTATAGGTTACACTTGAAACTCTAGCAGCCACTTCAGCAGGTAACACAGGATCATTGACTGCACCACCCACTGTCAGTTGCAGACTAAACAACATGTTTCTTGCCCTGAAGGATACGCTGCACTGTAAATAGCATTTCCTTGAAAAATATAATGTGATGTATTATCTTTCTTTTTGATAGTAGAGCAGAAAACATCATTGTTTGTGTGTGCAGCAATATGTAAGCATGTTTATCCAGGTGTGTGTCTTCTACTGTACCTCATCGGCTATCTGGTCTGCACGTGTCTGCAGGTCAGCCAGCTCATTGCGCATGTCTGATTCGTCTGCCATGATGACTGTTGAACTTTGACCTCAAACAAGAAACACTGGAAGGGAGAGAGAGAGAGAGAGAGAGAGAGAGGTTAGTACATCAACAATGCTACAAAATAAAGCTGCATGATAGAAGTTGCTTTGTACAGTGTGTGACCCGGAGTGTAAGCCATAATTAGAAGATTTCGGCGTTCAGACCAAAACAATAGCACCGAAGAAACTCCACATTAATAACAATATATTTCATCAGTAATGTATCTTAAAGGCAGCACAGCTCTGATCCTTCATAACACCGGCTGCTTGGGATGACTTGAGAGGTCACTGAACTGTTGAGGTCGAGTCAAGTTAAGTTTTCAAAGAAAAGAATGAATATTCATAATTATCTTTGAGATTCATGTCTGTTTCTGTCCCCATCTGTTGTCAGATTCATCTCAAGGTTGGAGAGGTTGTTCTCTAACAGCAGGGTCAACGGTTCAATCATACTAAGTAGCAGCTATTGCCAGAGTCCTTCAGCAAAACAGTGAAGAGCTTTTTATACCGGACTTCAACCCTGAAGTTAACACCTGTTGAAGCACCACTTCACACTAACAAGAACTACTTTTTGGGAGGCAGGAATTACAGCTCAACGCAGGTAAAGTTCTCTGAGTTCCTTTAAATGTTCCTGGAAAAGTTCCTGCCGGTCAAACCTGGCTAATATTCCAGTGTGAAAGCCTTTGTCATACCTGCTCAGTCAAAAGCACAGAAAAAGAAAATCAACACAAGAGATGTAACAATGTTTTCAGATTTTGAGATAAAAAAATGACACCAGGGTTCCTGACTGAACCAAAGTGAAAGGCAAAGTTCTCGCACAAGTGATGCATAATTTACAGTTTGAAACATTGTGGGTAAATAAGTTCTGCTTTTGTTTACAGCCTCAGTCACACACGCAACCAACCATGTGCATGTACACCCACAAACACACTCTCCACTGGAGAATTACTGCTGCTAGAGACACCATGAGTTCAAACCTCCACCCTGCTGACCCTGAATTTCCACCTCAGGGATCAACAGTGAATCGAGATGAACGAGGGAGGAGCTCCATCACTCTGACGGTTTGCAGAAAAAGTATCAGGACAGAGACAAGGGTCTATTTTTGTTCCTCTGACGTGCTGCCAGACAGTATTTCATATAGCCACACACAGCGAGGCTGGAGGTATGGTCTATGAAAAATGTATGTGGCTGTAACTCTGCAGGCTGACGGAGCTACATGCTGCTGCTGGTCGGGACGAAGGAGACGAGGGCTGAAGAGACGAAGGAAAGCAGCTCAGTCTCTTTGGGTTCCCTTCATTCCCTTATCTCTCTCCCTCTGCCACTGTTTCTCTGAAGAATTAAGCCTTTAATGAGGCAAATAATCTGATGTGGTCCAATCAGATCTCATTTGTGCGTCTAATGCGTTTTTGTTTCTATTGCACAAATCATATTGAAGAGTTTTTGTTCTAATGTGGCTTGTCGCTGATATAAATTTAACCACCCAGCAGCTTTCAGCTCGGGGATCATTAAAGCTTTATGTAATCTAATCTACTGCAATATACAGCGCAGCGATGGGACCAAGGGACCGCTGACTTTCGGACTCAATCAGGTGCTGTGGCTGCAGGAGGACACTGTCAGTTTTATTCATCTGTAATTTCCAAAACCAGGTTTTCACGGATAAAAGTGGGATGTTTTTCTGTTCCGAAAACAGAGTTATTCTAGGCTTACTTTAAGTTGCTATGATATATTTTGGGTTATGCAAATGTTTAGAGCCATTAATAATCATTTAGCCTTCCTATGACACCATAAAACTCAAATAAAATAGCAAAAACAGCTGGGGAATTTTGTCGATGTGCCAGATTTTGGGACCCAAACAGTTAGTTTTGTGCCCGAGCCATCCATCAATCGGTCCCTGTCAGAAGGTCTCTGAGGTGAATAGACACAAGGTCAGCTAGAGTCACAGCTGGATGTTTGATAAAGTATCTCCTTGTCCTGCCCCGCCTCCTGTCTGTCTCTCTGTCTCTGCCTCCATCCCGGCGGAGTCGTCAGGGCGGTTAATAATTGAACATGTGCCGGGAAAAGAGATGGAGGGAAAAAAACTGCCTTTTCAAAGTGCTTCTCTCCATCTTTCATGCCCTCTCTCTCTCTCTCTCTCTCTCTCTCTATGTGTGTGTGTTTTTGTCTGCTAGGCCTGGTACACAGTTGCACTTTAAAATATTTATGTTGACGTTTTACATTTTAGCCATTTGGCTGACACTGTAATCCAGAGCTCCTTACAATATAGTGCAACAGCAGAATAAGCTGCAGTTCATAGACCAGCTACAGTACAGGTGACCCATGCAGAGGAGACAAGCCGTTATGTTCTAAAAGAGGAAATCTGGGCAGAAAGAAAAAAACAGATGAAGTGAACAGAGATCCACCATGTTTCAGGTGGGACAAGAAACAGGTCCTCTGAGGATTTTATCAGCCAAAGATGAGTTTTTTAAGTTGAGTCTGAACACAGATTCAATTCATTTGAAGAAATGTGTTGATTTATTCAGCTTATTATCATAGCTCTCTGCTCCATTTTAGCAAATGGACACGAAGTTTCAAAATGGCAACAAACCAAGACTGATCATATCCATTGCCATGCTCACTTCATGCCCACTTGTTGACAGCGTTGCCGTGGTTGTGTTGTCAATGGCAACAGTATTGATGTTCCAGTGATGCATGCCCCCCCCCCAAAAAAAACTCATCATGTACTGAAATGAAACACATCACAGTACATTCATAAAGCTTTAACACCAGCACATGCTGTGTCTTTTCTTTTCCTGTTGCTCCTCGCCACGTACATCTTCCCAGTGTAATGCTCTGCTGTGTTATTGATCAGTCGTTGATTGCTTATCTCTTTGCAGTGGAGCTGCTTCCTGTTAACACACACACACACAGCGCACACAGCTTTCTCATTTCCTCTAATATTGACTGTGACCACTGCTTTCTCTCATTGTCTTTGTCACCCACTCATCTTTTAACCTGTTGAAACTGTTTTAATCTGGATTGATTTTGCATTATTAAATCAAACCTTATTTCCAATTCAGCATTTACCGTACACAACATCTATTTTGGGTGTTGTTGGCGATGCTATTTAGTGTTCATGATGCAGTTAATTCTGTACTTGCTTGTATGCCGAGTAGAAGAATTGTGTGCTCTCACTACTTGTCCCTGATTGGATAATGATTGGTTACCTGTGCCCTTAAACACCTGATCTCACCCATCAGTGTTGTGTACAATTACTGCATCTCTCTGCTCCTCCTTCCATCTTTGTCACTACTTCCTATAACACTCTCCCTTTTAGGTAAACCACAGATTTACTCCACTGGACATCCATTTAACACCAGTTAAGTTGCAGTTTAGCGCAGAGTCCATGTTTGTTGGAGTGACTGTTGGATATGATAGTTATATATTTATTATATGTATATACTGTATATAACCTTTAGAATAAGATATAAGACTGGTCCCAAATCCGTACTGTGTAATAAATCTAAGCAGGTTTGTGGGCAATGTGTTCATACTGGAAAAAGTGACAAAAGTAAGTACTCAAAACAGTCAGTATGCATGCCAAAGAGCCCTTGATTTTTGAGTGTACTGTTGATGGACAATATTCTCCCACAATGCAATGCATAAAGGAAATGGAGGAGCTGCTCACAGGTGGATTAATTGAAACAAATCATGGATCATGATTTTATGTTGACAATGTTGCTGATAATGGCGCTAGATGAAGAGTTTAGGACCACCAAAGGTAAGGAACATGAATTTCTGTAGCAAATTTCATGGCAATCCATCCAATTTGTCGAGACATTTCAGTCCGGACCAAAGTGCTTGTAAACTAGCTGAAAAGTCAGATGTTTCGGTTTGAACAGACTAGCTAACCATAGCATCTGCTCAAATAACCCCCACTGTCCTGTAAACACACAGTATTATTTAATTCTGTTGCTTTACTAAATGATTCTGCTGTCTTAGTTTGTGAGTTACAGGAACAAAACCAAACACCAACACTACAGCGTCTCAGTAACCTGCATTCTGAGAGAAACCTATTGAGTTTTACTTGTAGTGTCACTTAATTTAGATCCACAAGAACTCTCTACCTTTTTTTCAGCTTGTTTGTTGAATGTTCACACTGTCACTCAAAAGATTCATCTCTTTACTCCGTCAGGCGTTTTCCCTCTCCTCCACCTCCTGTGTCCATCCATCCCACTCTGAAAGTCACTTCCTCTGACAGACAGACAGCCACACTACAGTCGAGCGGACATCACACGAGGTCCGGCCGTCCCCATCCCCCACCTGCGGCCCTGCTGGCTGTCACTCGTCTGGACTGACGGCTGCTGTAAGGCCTGAACTGCCAGGCTCAGCCCGTGGAGAGATTAAAGTCAGCAGGGAAAGAGGATTTACTCTCCACTGTTTTCTCTCCTCTCTCTCACACACTCTCTCTTCTAACTATATCTCCTCTCTCGTGCTTTCTTTGTTTCACTTCATCCCCTTTTCCACTTTCTCCTCTCTGTCTATGAATGTATACAGTGCATGTACAGGAAAAAGAACGAGAGAGCAAATATCACGTAAGATTTAGGTAATAATTTATACCATTTACCTATAAATAAATGCCTCATCTGTAGCTGACTGATATAGAACTGCAATCAGTCAATTTGCAGGTGAATACTTTACAGCTGGTGCCACCTGGGACTTTCCAGGTCAAATCATCTGGCTCACAGGAGATGATACATTTTCCAGCACCGGAATTAGGCCTGGATAGTCAGCATGAGAAGCCATTATGGCTGAAATCTTGCCACCCACAGAAATTTCATTACATCAACATGAAAAGGACAAAGGACAAAAGAATCACCGATTGTCACAGATGATGGAAGTGCGGCGCAAAAACGCCACAGCAGTGAGTGCTTCTCATCAAAGAAAAAGCGAGCAACAAATTCAAGTGTGATGGGAGAACATTGACTTAAATGGAGACATTAAAAGGGCACCCATGAATTATTGATCAGAATATTAATAGCATTAATCCTAAAAGCTGTCAAAGGGTGAGGTGGAAACAGGATGAGAGGAGGTTTAGAAAGAGCCAGGACATGACCTCGAAACAGGTGGGAACCTGAACACAGCAGCATATTCACCATCTCACGTGACAAAAAGAAGATGGAAATTGTTATTGTTGTGTTTCATAATTGGACCAGATCCCCATATGTCTCACTGAACAGTGAAAAGTCCAGCTGCTAATATGTGGACTCCTACGTCCGTCATTCTTTCTGCATTTCTTTTGTCCTGGATTTGTTTCTGTGGACGTTCTTGTCTCTCTCTGTTTGCCTCCCACCTTGTCTGTCACATCCATCATCCCATCTTTTCCTTCCCACAAAGCCATCAAGTACCAGCACACCAGACAGGCTACCATTTCATGTCATCTTGTGGAGATCATTTGAACCAGGTAAGTTCATTTCCACGTTTATTTGTTACATATAATAATACAGGTTATAATTATCGTGAAATGTATGATTGATCATGGCGTGCGTATGAATAGAGCGCAGCAGAACAGAAGCAGCATACAGTTGTGGCACAGAGCTCCAGAAGGGGACTGGATTAGCACTGTCATAGGCTGACATGATTAACACACAGCTACACAGCCTCAATCGTGGAAGAATCCAACGACAAGCTATTTCAGGCAACAAAAAAAAATCCTGTCAAAGAACACAAATGGAAAATTCCACTCTGAAAACCCCAAAAACACTAAAAACCCAGTTGGCAACACAGCAAGCCTTTGTATGAACAAGACACTGTGAGAGCTGTCAGTGATGAAGGAGGGAAGACAGCGTTTTTTTACTACTTTGTTGGTTGGAATAAAGTTTGCGACGTGTACGTTATTATGAAAAACGATTTATTACATACTGATGTGACTGATAGATGAAGG
>NTHP01000003.1:744949-764480 GCA_003416845.1 Oplegnathus fasciatus | reverse complement strand
GGGGGGGGCAGGTTCCCACCATTCTGCCATTTTTGTCTCAGCTGAGGAGGGATGATGGAGCAGATTGCATTTCTGACATTTCCTCGTTATGTAATCCAAAGGAGGACAGACAGACAGAAAGCTATGGCAGGCGGGCTCGGATTGAGACAGGCAGATTAACCAGAGAGATGGACGGACGGGAAGATAGACATGTGCAGAGGTGGAGTGATCAGTCAGAAACAAAGAAAATACACATTAAACCACACATTAAAACTGCTTTACAAACAGTTTTGCACTGTATCAGAGGGATAATCACTGTAGATCCTTATACAATGATGTAGATCTAGCATCTGCAGCCACCTACAGACATCTTCTCAAATTTTATGATCTGTCGACTTTTACTGAATGTCAACATGTTTGCAATAAATTAGGCAGACAGAGTGATGTGCAGGCGTACAGAGGTGCAGGCAGGGAAACATGGTGTGGGACGTACAGGAGATTCAAAGCAATCATCTGTGGCCTGCAGGGATAATCACTGCAAAGCCCCACTGTCCCATTCACTGAGGATAAAACCCACTGGATTAATCTGTAGGCCTACAGAATACACACACACACACACACGGATGCCTCACAACACTTACATAACACATGGGCCACTCTCCCTCTCGCTCTCTTTTTACCTTCCTTCCCTCATACATGCTTTCCCTTTTCTTTCACTTTGGCATTCACAGCCTCTCTCTCACTTCTGCTCTCACTAACACACACAAAACCTAAAACCTAGAGTGCCCACAAACACACACACACACACACACACACACACACACTCCACCACCCCCTCCTTTCCACCGTTTCTTCTCCTCTCTCCTCCCGCTTGCACACATTCAAATGGACACCTGTCAGCATGTTGCTCTGTACATGCTGTTCATTTCTACCCTCACACATGCACAGTGATGGCAGGCGCATACAGTACAGCACATACTAAAATAGAAATAGGTACATGCACACACGCTGTCGGCTATACATTCATATAACATACAGGGAGAGAGAGACGTAAGTGATAAGTGCTTATTGCGCACATCTGAACATGATGCTGCACATGCACAAATACAGACAACAGGATTACAGTATACACAACACACACACACACACCTTACACAGATCCTTCCATAACACAAACCTTTTGTTCTTTTGAAATTTTGACTGATTTTAATGTTAAATTCATGAATTCATTACCACTTTAAAATCTTATTCAGACTTGAACAACTGTAAAAAAAAAACTTAGGGGTAAGAGAGGGGGCTGATGAGCATCCCTACAGAGTGGGGCTACTGTACCAGAGGAATCAGGTTACCACAGATCTGCCATGTCATCCTGATCAATAGGGGAACATATCACCATTTCAAATATCTGAAATGATCCGTTTTGTCGAATCAGTATCAGGATCAGAGTGCAGAGGTGTGTGTGTGTGTGTCAGTCTCTGTTTCTGTGAAGAGAAAGATGGGCTCTAAATAATGATTTGCTGCCTTTTAAGCTGACAGAGGAAAACTGTTAAAGATGCTCTGCAGAGTATTCTTGTGAACAAACACCCAAATGCACGGTGTATATTATCCTTGCGGTCTAACACACGTGCTGAATGCATTTCCTTCCTCGTAAAACATTAGCAAAAATTTTAAATTGCGCATCATTCACATCCACGGTTACTTGCTAGCAGTCTTCTTCTTCGCTGCCTACAATTGTGGCGCGTTACCACTACAGTGGAATAGAGTGAAACCAACGGCAGGAATGTGTATTGGTTGACCAGCTCATGTGTGCATGTGCAAAATACAAACAAAATGGAGACCCACTTGTAAAAGCATTACTCCATAGCACCACTTGTAGTCAAAAACTCCACAGGGTGCCTTTAAGTTACGTTAAATTGCCAGAGATTAGACAAAGTCTTTGTTCTGCAAGTCGCAAGAAAGTCTCAAGTCTTGGCTATGAAGTCCGGAGTCAAGTCCAAGTTCTACATCTTGTTTTTCCAAGTCCTAAACCAGTAAGTATATGTCAGTCTGCTGGTCTAAACTGCCAAACTGCAACTTCCCCTCAGGCTCCTGCAATGTGACGGAAACAGAATACGGAGAATTGATTCAATGCACTTTTTCCTGACATCATTTTTAATCTTCACGCTTGAGGAGGATATCAAGTCATTCCAAGTCAAAAGGCTAAAGGCTAAAGTCACGAGTCATTAGTATTAAAGTCAGTTGCAAGTCTCTTATGTTTTTGTGAAGTCAAGTCCAATGAGCCTCAAGTCCACACGTCTGTAAGCAGCACAAATGTTTTAACTGTAAAGACACAGTGTGTGGCTGAGCCCAGAACATCCTGCGGGGCTTCTAAAAACATCTGCCCCTCCCAGAAAAGATGGAATTAACTTAAGACGACAAACTGTGACACTTACAAAGAGTGTATTCTGATAAATGATGTGCAATCCAAACATTGACAGGTTGTAAGAGTCCAAAACAAATCTGTATTTAATAAAAAAAAAAAAAAAAACAGCTGCCAAGAATGGACTGCAAACGTGATCTCACTGCTCATTTTATTGCTGGAGCCTCACAAGTGAACGAGCACTGAAAGAAAAGATTGTGATTACAGTGCATTCGTGGATGTTAGTGTTTTTCTACCATCTGGCATTTTTCGAGCAGATTACATTGAAATTCAACACAGAGAGTGGTACGAAAAGAACAAGATGAATAAATAACAAGCGGAATAAATTAAACTGTGTGACTGTGGTTTGAAAGGAACAAGAGGAAAAACAGCGTTACAGTGCGTCTGTCTGTGTGTTTTCGACAGATGTAGCAAGACCGGGCTGGAGGCTGGTGGTTATTTCTCACCTTTCTGTGGGCAGGGTGATGGATTGGTGAGTGATGGGTGCTGGGGGGGGGAGGCAAGGTTGTGACAGTCGTGGCAGGAACCGTTTTCTCACCAGGAAACCGATTATTTGTGCACCCTGGGTTCATGTAAACCGTAACATTTCAGCTGTTTCACTACACAGAGAGTCAGTGAAAAACACCTGTTTCACCTGCAGCCTGAACAAAGTATCATCACCGTTTCACCAGCACACCAGGTTTCATGACACTCCAGCCTTTTCTACCACTTTACCAGCTAGACAGGTGTTTAAAGTGCCTGACAGAGTAGAATAACTCAATGCTCTTCACATTTTACTCACTGAATTTTGCTCTATTACACAACCAGTTAAATACTGATTTAATTGATATTTGTGATCTGACTTCTTCACAAAAACCTTTCTATTAAACTGGAGCAGAAACTCAAGAGCTTTACTGTTAAGTTTACTTTTGCTATGTTGTCTCACTGGGCAAAAAATAAAAAATCACAACATATATTAGCAAAAGAATGCATAAAAAGCCAGCGAGGTTGGATGTGTTTTAGTTGGCTAAGATATGAGTACTCCGTACTCATTTCCTGCCCTAATTGAAACATCTATCTGTTTAGTCCTGCTTCCAAACAACGTCAGGCTGACAAACAAAGACAACACACACGTGTTGATCTGCTTAAGAGTCGGCCTGAGCTCTTTGTCCTGGCTGACATTAACACAGGTACAGGTACAGTGGCAGGACGGGAAGCAGGGAGGGCCAAAAGTTTGTACAATGCTCTTTTTCCTGGAAAGGAGGTGCAGTTATTCAGCTCCACAACAAAGTCCGGCCTTGAATAATGAACTAAAGTCCGTCATTCACCTATTTTCAACCGTTTCTTATACTTATAAATCTTGTAACAAGGCTCACTTCACAACGTTGCAGTCACAACAAAGACTTTATTTTCTGCTTTCACAGTCTACGAAGATTTTGTGCAATGAGCCTTTATCAGTCTTTCTAAGGAGGAACTCTGCGCTTCACTGACTCAGAGCTGTAACTACTTGTTCCCGTGTCTCCATGTGGGGACAAAGGAACAAAACTGCTGCCAAACTGCTGCCAAACAACAACAGCCCTTTGGCCTTCCCACTGAGCGCCTTCCACCACAAAGCACACACCTCTCAACACAACATCAGTGTTTTTCTTTATAAAGCCAATGGGCTCTGGCTCTGACCACAGGAAACATCAAGTCAAAGGGAGGTGAAGGTCAGACCTCTGGAAATCACCACACCTCAGCCAGAAACAGCCTCCTCCACCACTACACCACTGTGGCCATGATTAACTACACATTTGGGCAAAACTAAGAGACCATGCGACCCCCTGAATTTACATCCAAATGAAGCCCCTCTAAAATGTGACAAGGCAGAGGAAATCATCTCACTTATTATTTAGTATTTTCATGCACCATTTTCTGGACGCTCATGAGGTGATCTGCCTCATTCTGCCTTGTTTCTCACCCAGATAAACTTCTGGAGAACTGGAGGGGGCAGATTTCTCCTCATTTACTTAAGGAAAAAGAAGACTTTGACACATCTTCGGATATTACAGCTCTGATTGGACAGGTTCCAGTGTTTGTGCCCGCTTGAGTCGGAGCGTATCTGAGAGAGCTCCGGAGCTGTCCGCGGTGCTGAACATCTCTCACTCTGCAAGCAGCTTTTTAAACCCTCCATCCTCACTACGAGCCTCAAGAAACACGAAGGACTTCACAGAGGCTGCTTCATCCTTTCATTTAATCCTTACAACTAACAACTACTTTAATCTTGTAATGTATTTAAGACGGAAGCTGCCATCCAAACAAAAAACCCCCACAAAGTTCGATGTTTTCAGCACTAAATCTGCACCACGGGGGCATTTATACTGGTTCTCCTTCCAGGTGTGAAGACAGCAGCTTTAACAACACAATGTTACAGCTGCTGGAGGAAACTTTGACAAGGCAGCACACAGTCTGACTTTAAAGACACATATTTTATGAATAATTCAAACTTTAATTGGTGTTGTTCTGTTTTGTAACAGCGGACCCAACTGAGTGAAAGAAAACAAAAACAAAACAAGTCAGACCTACCTCGTTAAGTTTCTCCTGCTCTTCTTCTTCTTCTTCTTTTTATTTTGCTGTTTCGATACAGGATGAAAATGTCCGTCCGCGCTATGCCTCCACTCAACGGGACTGTCCCCGGTGGAAACACACCGCCCTCCTCCACTCCGGCTGTAAAGTGTGACGGGTTGAGAAAACAAACGCTTCCTGTCAATCTTTTACAAAATAAAACCTTCATACGGAAACATTCCTAAACCTGTAAGAGAGGTTTGGTCACCGCAGCAGAGTGACAGGTAGAGTACCATCATGGGGGGGTATCCATGTTGACTTTCTCAGCAGCATTTCCCGCCAAACTTCAGCTTCCACTCAACTGTCAGTTTCATTAACTGGAAGACTCAACGCTTATATTCTTCAATAGCAAACCAGCACCTTTGACCACCCCAGGAAATTAAAGACTAAACAAAAACACCCCAAGAGCTCTCAAACATCAAGGGACAGGACTGTCGACACTGTCCCCCCAAACAACAACAGTTCCACCTGCTCAGTCCAGGTTAATCCTCACCTGGACTGAGCAGGTGGATCTGTTGTTGTTTAACAATAAATAGGAATTTTACTGCAAATGGATTGATGTGGTAATCTATTTAGCATTTTAATAACAAAGAAAATTTGACCTGCCATTGTCAATTAATAGTTTAAGATTATAGTTGGACCATTTCAACCCTCACTGCAGACTAATAGGCTATAATTTAAGGTATTATTATTATTATTATTACTATTATTATTATTATTAGCCTGTTATTGTTTATTAGGAGCCTATTGTTATTCTTAGCTGGGGTTTGGTTTTTTATTAAAACATTGCCATTTTATTTATATTATAAACATTTCATTCACATTTGTGTCATTTCCATCGTTCGGTCGCTTTTAATTTGATAGTTAAATCACCACACTTCCTGCCTCGTTGTGTTGAATTTGATGCTGCTCACAAAATGGCCGCGCCCTCTGACGTCAGAGGGAGTGGATAAAAGGTTCTGTTGGGTTTGTTTGTTTTTTTCCTTTCATGTTATTAATACCGAGATACAAACAGGCATCTGCAGAACATCCCATTAGTTCATTACAACAGAGCTGAGGACTTGATGCCACAAATAAAACCAAATAACTTCAGTTAACAAGTAAAATGAACTAAAGCAAATTATAATGAAAGTATATGAGAACATTTCAGGGAGTAGTTTTAATGAACTTTTACTATTAATATGTCTCAAGGATTTTTAAATGCTTCAAAAACAGGAAGAGATTTTAAAAATCTACATCTGTGTAAATAATATTTTGCCAGCAGAATCAAATAGTTTACAAAATATTCAACCTTTGTGTCCTGCATAAAAATTCCCAGAGTAATGTCACTGTATTGGAAAGCTGAGATTTTGTTTTTCGAGCACAGCCGTGAGCGTAGATTGTTCCAAAAGGTATAAAAAAGGAGATAAGGAGGATGACAGGTGGGGCAGCTCAGCGCTCTTCAAAGCCGTGTTGGCTACTAGACTGACTCCTGGACTCTGGTCTGTTTCCACATTTAATAATCAGACAGAGCTGGAGGATGATTTATGGCAAACTGTGGATTATTGTCGGCATTTATGATCTTCATTTGTGGTATTTTAGTCGGCCTGCTCATTAATTAGAAAAAAGAAAAATGAATGAATCAAATTAAACTTTGATTGTGTGATTTTATTGAAGTGATGTCAAACGGAGGCTTTTAGAACAGAGATGATTAAAGAGAAAGAACAAATCTGCATTAAAATTCAGCGCGAGAGACAAAGACGGAGAGTCGCAAAGTGTCTGCAGTGCTCTTTCATTTTCATTTTCAGTCCATCCTCTTCACACATCTGACCTTCTTCCCATTTGTCCGCGCAGAAGATAACCTGCTGGGACCCTTCAAAGGGCACAAGTTCTGCAGGTACCGTCTGACACACACCGACGTCTTCTTGAGCTGACACACACACACATGCACGCACACATACACACACACCACCATCACTTAGTGGATCTCATTTCCAGCACAGAGACACTGACCCACTGATGGCCGATGGCATTTTAAAAGATGTGTGGTTGTGCCACCATCTATGTCTTCTCTGTTAATTCAACTCTAATTCAGTTCAGTTCAATTCATTCTTCATTTGCATGAATGCTGCATGAACACTGAACCACTAACACCCCAAAATAAGAAAACCAGGTTTCTATTGGTGATAATCTCAGACCTGATCCCACATCCCACTCCATCCCGGTCCATGCTCGGCTCGCAGCACTGTAAACACTGCGTGAATATAGCCCACCAATATCCCTCCCAGTGTATACAGGTACTCGTGCACATACTGTACATGTACATGAGTGTGCACAGTTCCCTGACAGAAAGGCTCTTTGAGATTCTTCTCAGTGTATAAAGCCGTTCGCCCCCGGAGTCCTTGACTTTACATAATCAAATACATGATGATGACTTTTTTTGCAACGCCACAAGGCACGAGATGTGAATACTGAACACTGACAAAAATACACAGTAAGAAACCCAAAGTAAAAATAAGAAAGACATGCAGCGGGGTGCTCACCTGTCACTTAAACCACATTAGCTTACTGTCAATGCTTTAAAATAAACTAACCTGTCTTGTTGTTGTTGAAGACTGGCACCAACACTAGAGTCTGTTGGATGGAGGCAGACTGAGTGTATCTATAGTAGTTACTTATTAATGATCCCTCGCCAGATATTTCCCAGTTGGTCTGGCAATTCAAACCCTCACCTTCACAGTCACACTTTCAGTGTATTTTCTGAAGTTTATTCAGCGCACGGTGTGTCCAGGGAGACTCAACGCACAGTGAAGTGAGTGTGATAAATTATTGATTAAAACCTTTGGGGGAAATCACAACAACCACAGCCTTTTGGGGATTGAAGCGTGACAGAATAATGTCATCAAATCCGTTCCTGAGAGTAACTTGTGGGCCAGTCAGCTGGAACCATCGACATTTGAAGTTATTGTCGTTCTCTTTGGTATTTTTTGGTATGAAATTGTATCCAGGGCGTTATTATTCGCGTCCTGTATGACCTTTACTAACTCAACGTTTCAGGATTTCTGGCCTTAGATGATGTCTTTAGATGATTCACACCTGCAGCTAAATGTGCAGATGCCTAAAGTCCACATCCTGCTGAAGTGCCACAGGCCCAAAATGTGATTCTTGGATAAAACAGCCTGTACTAAGGAGGTCAAAGGTCAGAGACACAGTGCCTTGATTATTTCTGTGACTCCAGAAAGATCATGTCAGAAAGGTCACGTAAGACTGAGAGCGACATGCTGGGAAAGGAAAAAAGGATGAAGATAAAGGGGGAGAAGATATCATCTTTCTACCCCTCTGCTCCGTCCATTTGACTGCAGGGAGAGATGGCTGCTCTTTTCTTCCTCCTACCCACCTCTCTCCACTCTTCTTCATCATCTATTTCTTAGAAAACCAACATTTTATAGACATTTGTTTTTACAACAGAACATCCAGTTAGCCCTTCAGGTCTGATGAGAAACGTCGGATCAACAGGGGATCTGATCCTTACGGGAGATGGATCGGCCTCTTCCAGATCGTTACTGGCCCATTGAAGAAACCATTAAAGGCCACCCTCCCAAGCTGATGGTCCGATAGCGATCAGTCTGAGCACAACAAACGTGCAAATGCATGCACAACACAGTACATCCAGTAAAAAAGACATGAATTTGAGAGCAGTTCCTGTGTGTGTGTTACAGCTGATGAGGCTGTGGCAGAGGTCAGCGATAGATGAACTGCACAGTTTGAGCACAGAATAAATCTTCCTTTTACACCTTGATTCAACACTTCGTGCTCACCAGAGGCAGAGATGTGAATGGAGAACTCACCACTATTCTTACTGAATACACACTGCATATATTATCAGACATTAACATGGGAATACAACTCACAAACACCAGACTTTTTCAGAGAGCAGGGCTTTAGACTCGGAGATTGAAACAGCTGATCAAAAATAGATACATACACACTTCCTCTTCCTGATAATTTTGTATTCATGACGTGACATTTCACAGTCCGTGTTATCTACAGTAGGCTGAACAACACTCGAGTCAGCTGTTGCTTAATCTATTAATCCCCCCGCCCCACTCCCCTTCACACTCGGCCCTGCCTGACTCACCACAGGAAATTACTGTGGGGTTGCATGATGTATCCAAATGCCACAGAGTGTCTCACAATATGGGCTCCACTCAGAGTCACACACAGCACAGCATTCGGTGTGCAGTTCAGTTACTTTATCGACCTGAGTGCTTATAAAACCAGTGCACTGTAAGTGACATTGAGAAGATAAATTATCGGGCACATGATGATCCATGTCTGGAGAGGACTTGTTTTAATGACTATTAAAAGCTTGTAATTATTTAGTTTAACAGCCTTTTTAGCTTGTATCAAAACAACCACATTTTTTCCCAAGTTTCAAATCTGTGGCTCCGTTTTGTTGGTGGAGCTTTCACTGCAGTGATTCCCAACCAGGGGTACTTGTACCCCAGAGGGTAGAGCAGCTCAACTACTTTGAAAAAATAGAAATACGATTTTATTACCTCAGGCTACAGGTGTAAACAGGTGTAAACAGTTGAAATAGTTACCTAAAAGCAAACAGTTGAAAGAGCAAGAAGTAATAAATAAATGCTTGCAGATAGCTAAAAGTAGCCTAATTGTGAAACAGTTAAAAGTAATGGATAAACCACGGAAATAATGAACTTACCTAATGGTTGATAGAGCCAAAAGTAATAGATACAGTAAATGGTTGAAATAGACCTTAGCTAAGTCATGGCTAAATGGTTGACCAAACCCACCCAACACTAACAGTTCAATTGTATGAAAACGTTATTATAACAATATCCACTATTATATATTTCAGTGTTAAATAACATCTTTTTTAACTTAAGATCAATTTTAATGAACACGTGTCAGGGCTGTGGAGGCACATGTGACAAAGGCTGGGAGCCACTGCTCTAATGTATCGTATGATAAATTTCTAACACTTCAAAATAAGCTTGACTTGAAGAGCTGCTGAGTACAAAGATTTATCTCTCATTCATTACAAGTCTTAAAAAAAATCTTTAACTTCATGTTTCCTTCATGATTGTAATTTAACAGAAATCAAGACAGAATCAAGTTTCACCTGCTCGCACGTAATCAGGGAGTGCTGATGTACTTCCATAGTCTGCTTTTATGGCTCCCTGCTCACCAATGAAGGCTTGATCGTATGGTCTACGTCAGCTGTTGTTGGGATCGGTTGGTTAGTGTGCTTCTTTAATCTGTCCTGTCCTCACGTTGGGTGCAGCTCTTGTGTGTGTTTATGTATCCTTTCCTCATGTTTTGAGTGTGTGCCTATATTTTTATATGAACATGCAGCGTGCATGTTGTTTCATATGCGCAGTCGGCAGAGATGTGATAGTCCCAGAGGGAGAGCTGAGAGCTGAAGCACCAGCCAAAGAGGATTGCGGTCCCACACTTATCTGAACATGCCATCGATCTCGGTAATGGAGCCGTTTTGCTTTCTGCTCCACTCTCCACAACCCTCCATTACCACTTACATACATACATACATACATACATACAGTGTGTAGGCTTCAAGTGCTCATTCTTCTTCAGAGCACCTTCCAGTGACCAACAAGGATGTGCTCTTGGTTGACTACCCGATAGTGGCATGCCAACAGTTCAAGAGTGCCCAGACAGTAGATGTACCAGTCCTGCATCTCTGAACCACTCATCCTGTATCTCAAAGAACTGCTGAAGACGATTAACAACATATGAGGCAGGGAAGGAATGCAGGTAAGACTGAACAGGAGTGTTTCTAGTGCATGTAATGAAGATAGCTGGTAAGGCAGAGGAATAGAGACACACTTAAGCAAAGCTCCCCTGGCAAGCTTGGCTCAGGGCTATTTGGCGCAACACCTTCCTGTTGCCAGGATGTTTGTTAGGTGGGAAGCCAGAGAGCTCGACGGCCCTGACCTACTGACACTAACAACTACATGTCACTGACTGCCAGAATTACAGCGGAGACAGTCAGTAAGGAACTGTAATTACTCCACACATATATATACATTCAGCTGTGAAATGGACACAGAAAGAAACCAAGAGAACTGGAGGTGTTAAGCTGTTGTGACCCGTGTTAAGTATTTAGATGAAAATCTCATAACAGCTACGTGTTCTTTCCTGTGTTTAACACGCAACTGTCACATTAACACCTTTCCATTCATCCACTCTGACAAACTCTCTCTGGTGTAAAAAACAAACTGAAAGTCAAACATCAGTCAACATTTACTGCCAAACGCAACACAACCACAACAAATGATAAATTAGAATTGTACAACACAGTAATGAACATCAACACACAAGCGTCAGTTCAACAAGAGAATCACATGGTGCCTCTGAGGCGTGCAAACCTTATTTCCTTCAAACTGAACAAGTCTGCAGATGTTAAACCTCTACAAGGTTGTTGCAACAATTTGATCACTTTGGGTTCCTGAAAAGTTTAGTTCATTTAGTGCATTTGCATGAGACTCGAGTGTCTTGCTCAAAGACACATGGCGACTGTTGAAGAGTTAAGGTGGCAGGGTCTTCTCTAACAAGTCCCTTTACCTGCTGCTGAAAATGACACATATGAAATAGATACACATTGTTTTCAATTATAAGCCTTCAAATTTTCTTCAGTAATCAGTAAAAAACTGTACTACAAATGTTAATACCTCAAATATGACTCCACAAGCAAATGGGATGTGTCTGCTGCAATGAATATCTGTGTGAAAAATGACTGATTTCACAAAAATCAAACAGTGCTTATTCTTAAAAAGTGCCCGTTCGTGAGTAGTTACTTCAGGTCTAATACTGTTAGTTTCTAGACAGCCAGTTGAATGAGCACATGGGTGCACTGTTCACAAAATGGTAGTTATTGTTTTGATAATACAATCCTCCCAGCTGGAAGGACTCAGGAACATCATGTAGGTTTGAGTCTTTGAGGAAGGTGTGTTGAAACGTTGCTGAACGGGCCATGTGTCCCTCATCTGACACAGGCTGCTTCTCTGTAGTTCTTAGTATTGTCAATCAGGCACAGAGCTCCTGCACTGATGCACACAGACCCTCAAGATCCACATGCATTACGAGCCGTCGTCCCTCACCTTCTGGAAACCACTCAACAGCTGCTGAGCGAATGTGAATGTGGGCGAAGAAAATGTCGTCATCCCTGGAGGTTGAAGGTCCGGAGGCAGTGACTGGAGCAGCAGTACGCCACAAAACTCACAGTCGTCCTTCAGAGGAAAGAAGTGAGGAGCAAGTGTGAGAAAGATGAGCATGCATGTTTAACAATTCATTTTTGCAAATATGAAACAAGACTTGACGTTGCTATCTAGTAGTCACGAGTCTGTAGTAGCTCTGAGGGCAATCCCGGAAGGGAATGGAGGCGTGTTTGTTCTGACCTGCGGTGCACTCCTGCCAGTGCGGTGTCACGGAGTGGGAAGAGTTTGGGGTAGATGATGGTGAACATGGCTTGACTGCAGCGGTGGCAATGTCCCAGGGGGAACTGTAGCAGGTCCAGCAGGCTCCTCGGGAGGCTGATGGGTGGCAGCAAGTTCAGGTCTAAAAACACAACAGTACAGGAAGTATTCAGTCAAACAAAGTCATTTTCACTAACTTGATTAAGAAACACTTTTCATTTGGTTTGTTTGGTGCATTCAGTGCTGTTTATTTTCCATTAATCATATCTTCCTCCTGTCAGACACTGGTACAGTACATACACACATACTGTAGATACATACAGGTGTACGGGGTGCATAACTCCTCACCTGTCGGGCGGTGGTGGTAGATGCGGTGCAGGGTTCTCAAGGCGAGCTCCTCCAGGGGAACCACGTTCTCCGTCTCTGAGCCCACCACCTTCACTTCACCCGGAAGCCCAACCAGAGCCTCACCCAGCGCCTCACCCAGCACCTCACCCAGGTCACCCACCGACACCTGGGCCGACACACCGCACCTGCACAGGAGCAACACACACACGCGGATATAGTCCCTCATTTTATTATTTTTAATCTGCTGTTTGTCAACATTTAAAATGACAAAGTATTTAGTCAACCAAAACTGTGAAGTTCCAAATTATTGTTTTATAATATATAATAATATAATGTTCCATTATTCAATCAATGCATGGCTGAGCTATCTCATAGCGCTCTATATCAAACTGAGTTGAAGTGATTCAAGTCAAATGAACTGAATACAACTTCTACTATCCTATACTATATCACAGTGAGCTGTTTGTCTTACCCGCTGCAGCCGATGACCTTGTTATACAAGTAGGAGGGAAGGCCTTTTAGGTCCACATTGTTGTCCACAAACACAAACTGCAGCTCACGTGATCTGCCCAGATCTGAAACACACACAGATATTAACATTGCCTCGCTCACTATATCTTCATCACCATGGCAACACACAGATAAGGGGGGTATACTGACCAAGCGGTAGAAAGGTCAGCCGGTTGGCGGCCATGGAGAGCTGGTTGAGGCGGTGGAGCCAGCAGAGCTGCCGGGGAACGTGGCTCAACAGGTTGTGGTCAGCTGTCAGATTCTGCAGAGAGACACAGCGATGCAGCCGATCTGGTAGAGACATCAGCTGGTTCATCGACACGTCCAGAGTCTCCAGTTCCTGCAGATCGCCGATCTCTGCGGGTGTTAGACAGACATGAGAACCTTAAACAGTCTTTTCAAATCACATCTTTACCATTTCAAAAACAAATCAACAACTAATCTCAGAATGAAACAGCGTTTTTTAAAATGGGATAATTTGGAACTTACTGTGTCATTTTGAATGTTGACTAACAGCACCATTATTGTTCATGTCATCTACAATTTCCAAATAGTCTGGAACCAAGAAAGAACACAGATATGGAACCTGTGTGTTTCTCAGTGTCACAGTCACCTTTCCTAATGTATTTAGCAGCCGCTGACTTACAGCGAGTGAGAGGATTCAGTCACTCGAGGATAGGTCAAAGGGGATTAAGTCAGACAGGCTGTTGGTGTGATAATACCTGTGACTTTTTGTTGTCAGACAATATTTTTAACTGAATTACCACTTTGCGAATGTCTAAACTGGGTTTTAAATGGCAATGAAGCTTTCTCGGCTCATCAAGGACCACAACAAAAAATAACAAAATGCAAAAGATCCTCAGTAGAAAAACAGATCTCTGTCTGACGTCCAATGTTTTCAAATCATTTACAAAATCTATGAATGTTGAAAATCATAACAGAAGGTGAAAATGTTAAATTGAACAATAGTTGTGTTTATCAATCCTCCAGAATAAAATGAAAATAAATAAAAAAACTTGAACTTACTGTATAATATTGGGTGTGTTGATAACACACAGGAAATAATCCTGTCAGTGTTCTACAACACAGGGAAGCTGTTTTCTGTCTCCTTTGGTTGTCAGTTTAATTGAGTAACTCTGTTGCCCTCTGCTGGCAAATAAAATACTTACAACTCTATTCAAGTTGGTATTCTCACAACTGCAAATTGACAGTCAACAAAGACTTTACACCTCACAGTGAGAAACGTCATTTAATTTAAATTCTTAATTAAATCTGAATGACTTTATTTCTTGAATAAAGTATAAACATGTTTAGAGACTCGTGCAGCTGAGCTGTGTGGGACACACGAACATACAGCATAAATATGTTTAAATGTATATATATTTCTATCCTCTACTATATGCACTTTATTTGACTCTATACTCTGATTTTTTTTACTGCACTCAGGCTTTGATGCACCCATACACTTTAGATGTTTTAGTCTCAATGCATTATTGATGGGTCTGACGCTTTTATACATTACAGCATTTCATTTCAACTGTGCAGCTATTTCTAAATAGTTTGGGTGACAAAACAATCTTGAACTTAAACAGCGCTGTGAAAAATGACAACAAGACCGACAGCTGCTGTGTTTTACCTGGAGGAAGGCATTTCAGCTGGTTATTGGACAGCCTCAGGTGCCGTAGAGACCTCAGTCGGCCAATCTCTGGACAGAGGAGCTGGAGGGCGTTATTGCTCAGGTCCAGTGACTGCAGTCTGGCCAGGTTTCCAATAGCTGGGGATCAAACCACAGTTGCCCTCATTATGGTCAAGAGACAAACTTAATGTAGCCGGCACTGATGAAGGCTTTGCCATCGAAAATAACCTTCAGGCTGACTTCATCTCCACATTTCTCCAGTTTTAATTCTTCTGGTTTCCATTTTATTGAAGGTCTTACTAATGTACAATTCCACATGTTAGGCCATGTTGTCATTAATAAATCAATGTGTTATATATGATTTCTTCAGCCCAAGCATCTCATCATTATTTTTATTGTGTTTATTGTTGGTTTGCTTGTTTAGTTTCATTTTTCTTAAACTTTCAGAGGTTATTGCAAGTCCCTGAACCAACTATTTCTTGCTATATTTAATATTATTGAACCACTTTGAGTCTGTTTTAGTATTGTGTAAACAGTCATGCACAGGCATTTGATGATTTGACAATCTCTTTGACCATAACTTTCTAAAGTGGGTCAGCAATGGACTCAAATGCTGTTAAGTGAAAGCAAAGTGACACAAAAATCAGTGTAGACACTTGCACTATTATTATCACATAACAGAGGACTTACCTTCAGGAATAATCACTATGTTGTTTGAGTGCAAATATCTAAAATGAGAAAATAAATAAATGTTACAATCTGAATAGACCAAATGTTGGTTAATGTTCTAAAACAGTGTGAGGCCTTTTATTAACTGCTGGACATACATCTAAGTGTAATAGTCTGTCAGAGTTATATTTTAGGGATGAAGCAGACAGCCTCATTCAGTATAAATTACACAGTTTTTTTACAGCTCACAGCACCTAGTGGACCAATTAAATTCACCGGCCAGCTTTCCTATTATACCAGCTGATAATAACCACAAAACAGACTAGCATAAGGTCATGCAACATGGCAACTCTTTGCTGTCAAATTGTTGTATTGTTATGATTATTTGTAACAAAAAAACATAGCTTAGCTGAATACTCACAGTTCAATTAGATTTGGAAGCTTCTGAGCAAGATTGTCAGGCTGATAGAGAGAGAGGAAGCAGAAATAATGAGTACATTTCACAGGAAATAAACTTGTGAAGGTTCCCGCTCACTGCTGCCTCTTTTAGAGAACTAACAGACCGTCTAACATTTGTAAAACATTTGTCTTCACTCATGTTCTGTCAGGCATTTATATTTACACAACACAGCAATTAACTGTGTCAGTGATGTTAGACACGGCAGACATCAGTGGGTGAATACCAGTGTAGTGAGTGAGTTCCTCTTCATGTACAGTCTCTCCAGAAACTGCAGGCCTTCATCCTTCAGCAGCTCCACGGGGAAATTATTCAGGTTTCTGTAGTTCAGAAACAGGTTTTTGTGGCGCTCCTGCTTGGCCATGAAAATAGCCTCGTGGAGTTCAGTTGCCATTTCTGAGGAAACCTCTCCTCCCCGGTGGAGGAGACTCGGCAGTGCCTCCTCCCTCTATGGCATTACTGTTTCCTGGAAGAGAGACACATGAACAGAGGCATTAAGAGACAGTAGTGTTTGTTTCTTTCTTTCATCTGTGCAGCTGATCACAGACCAGTACAACACAGCATGCAACAGGGTCATTAAAACCAAACATGGTAAGTATTACGCCTCTGCACCAAATATATAACTCTAGTTAATAGTGCACAGGCATACAGGAGCATATTAGTTCATTTAAAGTTTTATAGAAATGGTGACAAAATGGTAAAACTTCTGATTCTGTATGCTGAACTGAAGGCAGTGGCTGCTTTAACGGGAAACTAACGTTAATGGCTAAATTACCGCCAGTAACACTTAAGTACCCGCTGGGTTTGACTCTGACATACTGCAACAACATTGCAGCCTGTAGCTACATGTAGCTTCATGCTAGTGCAGACTAACTTCAAGTTAATTAGCTGGCATTATGCTCGCCTGTCACTCTTAGCACCATTAGCATGCTAGCTTAGTAGCTGCTGTTAGCACATTACAGTCGATAACAATAAGCCGCACAGAGAGCAGTTATTTACCTTTAGATGTGCAGGACCATTTTGTTCTACTTCATGTCCCACTTAATGTTCATGGCCGGCCTAATGCTAAATGTCTGTTTGTGCAGGCACACAAGCTAATGCTAAGTGAGGGGATGTTGAACAGCGACTGTCGTAAACAACGTAAGACGTCACTGTCCAGTCTCAGTTCAAAGGTCACGCTCATCTTCTTCTTCGCTTCCTATATTTACTGCAGAGGACACCGCTGGTGTATTAGTGCTGCCACGTGCTGTTATATCGTTAAACTGCATCATTAATGACATCCTTCGTGCAGTAGTGTAAAATAATATGTTTACTCATGTAGTGAAGTACTAGAGGTACAATTTTGAGGTACAAGTCAGACAAAACTTTTACTTTTCTCCATGATATTGATTCCACAGTCATTCAGATTTTAAATACAGTATGATCATCTTATGTAATCATAAAATATGATCATTTGTTAAAGATCAAACTACCCAACACTATATAAAGCAGTTAAAATGCTGCTTACATGTTAAGGCATCAGTTCTAATAATATAACACACTGATGAGACTTTAAGACATTTTGTTAATAATACTTCTGTACCTCTCCTCAAGCAAAAGTTTGATTGCAGGACTTTTACTTGTAATCAATTACTTCAAGATTTTATTTGTCATGTGAAAAACAATTACATGTGAGCCGTCGTTGGCAGTCACCAGCTCCCTCTAAGAATGCTCAAAAATATGCATGAAGAAAATCACACAGGTAAAAGTTACTAAAAGCTCCAGATGTAGGAATGGAATATAGTATATAAAATACAATACAACACACACACACACAAATAGAAATATACTGTAGAGGCAGGTGTGCAGAAGTGATAAAATGGAGGTATAAACGGTAGTCATAAATACATATAAATATATATAAATAGAGATGTAAACACTATAGACAGAGACGTAAAAATATATAAACAGGGATTGTAACAGTATAAGATCTTTATATACAGTCTATGCCTATAATGGAGTATTTTTACACAGTTATTGCCACTGTATGTAAAATATTTCAATGCTTCTTCCACCGCTGCCTTCAAGTTGTATGCTTTGTCTCTTGTGTCAACTTTGGTAACAACACAGTGGGATTATTGAGTTGTTTTTCGCCGATAGTAGTAAAAAAAAACATTCCACAGCTCAATGTACAGTGCACCTGGGGTCTTCAAAGTATATTTTTCTTTCTCCTAAGAGCTCCATCACCTGCACAGATAATCCAGATCCCCTTACTAAATATGTTATTGTTATGATAAAACAAAACTCCTACATTCAGATAAGCAGGGCAGTATGGGCAGTAAATTGCATTTATATGGGAAAAATATCTTTTAGAAAATATGCATTAACTTGTAAGAAATAAATTGTTGTCAGTGGTCTAACAAACAGCTGCAATTACTTTACATTCTGTATGTATAGGAGTCATTCAGAAAAGTAGTAACTTGTAACTGCAGCCATAGTGGAGTATAAGGGCATTTATCTTCTTGGACTCCAGGGATATATCGCACTGTATCTCTTCAGTAGCCAGGACCAGTCCTCCATCATCACATCATTCTGTTGTGGATCCAGTTTCATATTTAGCATATGGCTGCTGTACTGTTCTGGTAATGATGTAGTTTGAAGCAGTCCTCGTGCCATAGACACAGTGCTCTCTTTTAGAAATTAGTTACAACTGAGGAGAGAAACATTTTGAAATTCGTCTTATTGTACCTGCACACCTCCAACACCCATTAAGCAATACAATAAGTCGATTTAGCAATTTTCAGATGACAGACGTCGGATGCTCCTGATTTCCAAGCTATTCACGTAAATACATGTAAATGTGGAACAGCTAACGTGCTGCATGACCTCTGAACCAGACAAAATGTGTGTGGAAACCTGCACTAGCATTGTTTAAAGTGAGGCAGTGGGAGCACGAATGATCCCGACGTCCCAACAAAGACAAGCAGTGAAACAGTTTGCATACATTTTTATTCATCTTAAATCTTGTGTAGAAAAAAAGAATCAGAGAAACGGACATTCTCTTTTCCTTCAGCCAATAATTTTTCCCAGTACTCAGAATATATTGATAACAGGAAAAACTCTTACAACAGCATGTACAAAAGAAAACCAAAATGAAACCTCAGTCTAACAGATCATTTCAATAGAAACGCAAAAGTTGGAAGGCTATGAATAATTTACACACATCAAAATCTTGGTAACAAATTGGCCATCAATGTAACAAAAAGGGGAGGAGAAAAAAAGAATAATTTGTTCGATTTTATGTCCGCTCTGTGAGGTGTTCCAGTGGTAAAAGTGAGGCAAAAATCAGACCACAAACACTGAAATACACATCCCGATCTCTCATATCAGGACAAACCGCCACAGACCGCCACACTGAGCGGTCGGCTGTGGTCGGACTGGGTGAAAAGACTCTGACACTCCCAGCCTGAAACTACAAACCTGCCTTGTTAGGGGAGGAAGAAGACTCACGAAAA
>NTHP01000003.1:678096-722209 GCA_003416845.1 Oplegnathus fasciatus | reverse complement strand
TGATTTTCTGTCGCTCGACAAATCAATTAATCGACTGATCGTTGCAGCTCCAACACATTATCATAAAGCTTATCTATACTAGGGACGGGCATTTCAAGCAAAAATACTATTCGATATCTACTTGATAACTACTTGACGAATCTTCGAAGATCATCACCCCCCGTCGCTTGCACGCACGCACACACTCATAAACATGTGGGTTGACCTCCAGTAAGCCATAATGATATTGAACATGTATAAATTCTCAACACGTTCTCACTCCCAACTCGTCACATATGGACGCTTGGTCAGGCACGTTGAAAAATGACGCTGAAGGGTTACCCAGTGGTTAAGAAGTGAGGCCAGGGGTCCTGACGGAGACGGGACTGAAGATGGGAGCACAGTCTGTTTACAAGATGAAACAGACGTTGCGGGCACACACAAGTATGCGCTTGCTAATTTTGCCAGTCGGGATATTGATGTGGAGGGATGTGCACTTGTCCTGGCAGTACTGGTTTAGTTTAGTAGTTGCGCCTGTTGTTTCCCATTTTCCCGTTTTGTTTCACATTTTACCGGCGTGTTACTACCAGGCGCCGGTAAAAACAAAGGAAAATATGTTTTTAAAACAAAACGATATTCGCACAAATTATTTGATTTTTTATAATTGAATGACTATTCGAAAATTTAAAAAAATTATGACCCATCCCTAATCTATACAGCATTTTAAGACAGTACATTTATTAACTGTGAAATTACCAGCATTTTCATGCTTAGAACAATGTACATTTACAATTTACACAATTTATTTACATTTTACAACCCAAAGACAGAAATAGAGGAAAAAGTTCAACTCCACAAAAGCTACCAGTGACCAATTTTTCAGTTTCATGGTACATTTTTATTGTTTCATATTGTATTGTATCGTACTGAAGTACTGAGTTTGTGCATGCTGCCTGTCAGTTCACACTTTTCTGACCAAATATACTCTAATATTGTTAATAAGCAAATATAAAATGCCTTGATCCAGCAACTAGAGAAATCCCTAACTGCAATGTCAACGGCATACCAAAAAATGAAATCCAGTATCCATGTGCTGCCAGGCGTGTTAAACACTCTGATCAGTCGTTCATGTTGTTTCCATTTACAAATGTCATTTCCTTTTGAGTGACCTCTGAATTCAGGACGTTGGAGAAACCTGCCGTCCTCCCCACATGACAAAAAAATCATCATCAGGCAGTGCCCATGAGATGACCTTCCAGCCCGCCTCCTGACTGACACAGAAGCCAATCAGAACCTTCAGACTGTGTGGTCCCACCAACCATTCAGCAGACTGTTTGTGCTCAGCAGGAGGGAACCAGTGCTGCATTTCTCTGGCACAGAATGTTCTTTCTCTGCTCCGAGCCCCCGCCGCCCCCCGACTCCATCTCGCCCTCTGACCTCCGCGATGGGGTGATGGGGGCTGTGTTGGAAAGGTGTAATTTTGCAATGTGATAATGTACGGCCTCGGGCCTGTAGGGAGAGGAAGCTGAGGGAGCAGAAGGAGATAATGTGTGCCTGAAGTTTGGCTCGGGCTGGAGCTGTGAGTCTGTTAGCTGTTAGCCTCCTGAAAACAACCCACTCACTGACCAGTATAAGGTTGACAGTGGTGCTGGTGGTGGTGGGAGGAGGGCATGGGTACATACAGTGTACATCAGCATTCCACTGGACATCTGCAATATAATGGATCCCAGCTTTTACCCTCCTTACTGCACTTTCAGAGACAGGTTGATGCAGAGCTGCAGCACAAAGGAAGGAGGTGGAGAAGTAGGAGGAAGGGGTAGAGGAGGAGAATGAGAAGGAGTAGAAGTGTAAAGGATGGATGAGGAAGAGAGTGAACTACAGGAGGGGAAGATGTGGAAAAACAGGAGGGGAAGAGGACATGGAGGAGGAAGGTGGAGAAGGAAGGGGTTTAAAGATGGAGATGAGGGGGTGGAAACTAAAAACACCATTTAACATATCACGTCTTTTTGAAAGCACACACATCCACACACACACACACACACACACAGTTGGCAGGGCTGCCAGCTGGGGGAGCCAGACAACACAAACAGGACTAAGCTGCTGGTGAACAGAAAGGTGTACCATTTAAAAATATATGAAACGATGACCATGAACTGAGCTCATTCTATTAAAAACCTCAGGTCTTCTTAAGGACAAGACATCTTCTAGCTCATCGCACATACTGTATATAAAACCCTGATGATTTTACCAACAGTAATGACCAAAGGCAGCTGAAGAAAGCACTGACCTTGGTGAAAGGAGAGCTAGTTCAATCACATTATTTAAGCTGCGTTACTCCACTTCTCTTTATTATTAAAAAGTCAAGGTTGGTGGTTTTTCTTTACACTACACATGGTGCACATGGGAAAAGCTCTGGGCAATCTTTTAAGATACACAGGGTATAAAATCTGATTGTTTGATGCATGTGTTTTGTTTTGTTTTTGTACATTTGATTTTTAACATTTTATTAATACATCAATCTGCACAGGTTGTTATTTCCTGTGTCCCTGCTTCAGTCTGAAATGGGTTTTAGAAAATGAAGGGGTGGGCTGCAGAAAGTTACTGTAAGTAGTTACGGAGTTGCTAATGTCCACGAAGTAAACCAGTTCACCTTTTTCCATTCCGTCACTACGCAGCACTCTGGCTGTGGAATAAAGATCTCTGCTGTGGGTCAAAAAGCCGATACAGGGCTTCCAGGGAAACAGAAATACCAGCCCAGCAGGAAGGGAGGCTGGGAAACTCACACCAGTCACCATCCAAGCGGCGGGAAAATGCCTGGGTGGTTGCTTCTAAACTGATTAATTATAGCAGCTACGTAGAATCAAATAGGACTTAGTCATACATGATTATAAATATCTTGCTGGCTGGTTAAACAATGAAAGTGGAAGGTGGGCTGGTGTTTTTTTGTCTCTCTCTCTCTCTCTCTCTGCTGCTTGACCAGCTGATCAACTAAGAATTAAAAGCCTTTCTAATTGCTAATCCTTGTTTTCAGCCCCCATCCTCGTGGTGATAGGAACAGGATGTCCCACACAGACACACAGTTGCTGTGATGACGCTCCAGGCTTTAGCAGTGTATGCTACTCAGCAGCACAGCACAACAATAACAGGCAACGGCAGATGTCTAGACTGATGACAGCAGAGTTGATTCAAAAACACAGATAGAGATCTGTATTGGCTTTAATTCCAACGGCACCAACAGGGAAATCCATCAGTTAATATTTCAACACACGAGTTATGTTGTACAGTAAGGACAAATGAGTCTTAACAGCAGACTTGGCACATTTCTAATCTGATTAATAGCCTCAGTCTTTGCCATGTCAAAGTCCACTGACATGCATCTGGTTTTTGTCAAAATGAAACCCCATGTAAGATCTCGACTTCAAGACTTGGCAAACAGTCCTTTTGAATCACTCAACTATTTTACATGATCCATGATTTTAACAGAAATAATAAAAAAAATGGATGCACACTGTATCTTAAATATTATGATTTAAGTATGAAGTTAAATACATCACTTTTCTCAAGTTTTTGCTTAGCAGTAGAGAGGTGGTGGGTGAGCCAAACACTCAGGATTTACTCTGATGAAGTATAAATTATACAAAAAAAAAACAACAAATAAATTTTGACTTTCTTGTTTCTATCCCATTGTTGTGGATTCACGGGATCAAAACAATCTTCAAGTTCGAACTTGTGGTTTGGGGCTTTATAAATAACTTGACTTGATTAGGGAGATAGATGGAAATGGCTACAGTCAATATTGGGATTGTGATGTTTTTTTCCATTAATTGTGTTGCCCTGGTGACAAGACTGCCAGGAACAGGCCCCTGGGGCCGTCTCAACTTCCTGTATGATTTGGCCTGTAATTACCAGTCCCAGTATGGCAGGGCTGTACCATTATGTCTAAAATGACAATGTAAGTAATATTAATACTAAATACAGGATTTGTTCTCTTAAATATTTCAGTAATGTCAGAATGTCAATACTGTATGATTTGTGAATGCAGAAAGTAAAATCTCTAACCATTCATAGACGGTAATAGAACAGTTGTGATGGACCATGGTGTGTCAGGCTGTGCCGTCATTGCAGGAATTAGGCAATATGGATGAGATAGACAGTGACCACCAAAACCAGAAGGCCCCCGAGATCCAACAGCCAGACAGCGACTGTGCAGCAGATATGTTGGTTTTGTCCCTGTTGATTCTCCCGTTCACACTCTTGAGGTAATATCAAAGAAAAATCCAGATCTATGATGAAGATGAATGACCTAACCACTCACCACTACCCAAAAAAATACCAACAACACATGACTGTCTCTGTTGCTACCGACCAGCAGACAAAAGAGTATTGATCTGCACCATTTCATTCATCAACATTCAGCCTCATTCACTGTACGAGTACTACAGCTCTGATTCTCAGCCTGAACTCAAATGGGTCTAAAACCAATTGGATGGTCTTAATGTAATTTCTCTTTAATTCCCTCAGGCTTAATCAGATGGGATTTCATTTAGGGTTTTTTTTTCCTTTCCCTAAATCTGAACATGCAGATGCAAACTTGTATTACCAAGTTTGCATCTGCTGCCTTGCCCAACCAGCACCTTCTTTTACATTTGTGAACTTGTCAACTTATTGGTTTAGGTTATACATAGTATTTCCCCTATATGCATTCAACATTGATGACCAGCGCCGCTGCTATAAAAGTCTCCCCAAACACAATAAACTTGCTGTCACTACTTTAAGCAGCCAGAGTCGGGGACGAGCAAGGATTATAAATCAAACACCCCCCCAGACGTTATTGGTTTACTGCTGGTCTCTATTACAACGAAGTTCAGCGATGACGTAGAGACGACATGGAACAGCTCAAAGGTAGAAGAATAAATTCCACACTGTGCCAACTCACACACATACAGAAGCAGCTTTTTCCCTAGATAAAATAACAAATGTTATTTTTACTGAAAATGCTTTGATTTAAAATAATTTTGCCTATTTACAATTCTCTAACCCTTTGTTTTTCCTCGATGGCAACACACACAATCTACAACTGTGTATAAATACGTGTCTAAAGCCCTTCTAGTGACAGCGGACGTGTTAAATATCTTCCAGCAGCGCAAAATAAATATCCTAGGAGAAACACTGTTATGCAGATTAACAATTTTTTTGCAAACACGGAAAACATAAGCAAATACAGAACTCAGCAAGTCGTACTCCACACAACAGAAGCTTACAAGGGCCACTGAGGTAATTGAGGTCTCCACACTCACTTTGGTTTTCTCTATTTGTTTTTTTTTTGCGTGTTCTCCCTGTGCCTACGTGGGTTTCCTCCAACAGTCCAAAGACATGCAGGTTAATTGGCGACTCTAAATTTCCCGTGGGTGTGAATGTGAGCGTGAATGGCTGTCTGTTTCTATGTGTCAGCCCTGTGACTGACTGGCAACCTGTCCTGGGTGTACCGCCCCTCGCCCAATGTCAAGTGGGATTGGTTCCAGCCCCTCCTCGCGACCTTCAAGGATAAGCGGGTATAGCTAATGGGTGGATATTTCCAAACTTCACACACTCCATAACCTCCCAGTGTGTTCCCGTACTCAGGCTGAATTGGGAAATAAAACAGCACCAGCGCAGTCTCCTCAGACTGAGCAAGAAGTTGATGATGGACAGAAAACACAACAATATTGCTGTGTTTCCAGTCTCATACAAAGCTTGTTCTGTTACAGCCAGACAGCCTGTCAGTGTGTAGGTTCAGTCTGTGAATCAGTCATTCAGAGAAACAGTCAGTCAGTAGTATGTGCGTTGTCTACAGGCTGATTTGCGTCAGTAGAACAAGGATCTCCATTCATTCAGTCCATTCACAGCTCTACATGGCTGACCAGTACTGTCCTGTTCACCTCTTGAGCCTCCCGACAGATACCAGACATCCCAACCAGCCAGTCAGTTCAACTGGTCAAATGCATTAGACAGCCACAAACATGACAACCTGCCGGTCAGTCCAGCCTGTGCTTTGAGCAATAGAGACAACAACAAAGAGTGAGCACACCATCCACCCGAACAGCCATGTTTGTGTTTGGGTTGCCAAAATCTATGAACAATCAAAATCGCTATATTCAAACACAATAACAAAGTGTACCAGAGTTACAGGAATTCTTTTAGTTATGTAATCTTGTCGAGCCCTCTTGAGAACATTCGCACAACGCTCACTGATGAAAATGCACACTGTTTCACATTTCATTTGGTAGAATTTTTGGAAATTTGCTTAAAACCTGTGCACCATTTGGATGGAAACAATTATTGGAAACAGGACAGAGGAGGTACAGTTTTCATTGGCTGCTGCAAAATACTTTTTTTGGATCCCAACTAGATGACTCATAGAAACAGCTTTATTGGGTCCTGTCCTGATGAAATTAATAAATTAATCATGTACAAAAGGGTTTTCCCATTCCAAAAGGCTTTACTACACTTTTAAGGGAAATCAGATATCTAGTTTATTTTAACACCAAAGCAGACACTTGAACAAGTACAGGCACTATTTCCGTTAAGCACCAGCTGTATAGTACAGGTAAAGAGCTTTAGTTTGCAAAGTGTTGCTGACAGGAATATCAAAAGTAATGCTGGATTTCCTCCTCCTCCTCCTCCTCCTCCTCCGCTCCTCCCAGTGTGAGGAGACGTCCCAAAGGAGATGTGTGGTCTGGAGCTTCCTGTTGATAATTACAGTCTGTTCAAAGGGAAAAACACTAACAGAGGTGAAGCACTCTCAGAACATCATTCCTGTTAGTGATTAAAGCTGGACATGCGTCTGTTTCTGGCTTACTCTCTCAATAAGAGGGGATTCACACAGGGCTGTGAAGACCCTAATGGGGTACTTCTGCAGTTGTGGAGTGAGAGATTGTAGAGTAGCTCAACTAATTTGATAAAATAGAGACTATAAAAAAACAAATAAAAAAAAATATAAATATATGCTAATAAAATAGTACTAATTAAACATTTGAAAAAGTTAGCTAAAGTTAATGAATAAATGGATACAGTAGATAGATAAAATTAATAGATAAATAGTCGAAATAATAACTATTACCACTGCTGTTGGAAACCACTGCTAGCATAAGTCATAGTTTTGGACGTATGAAAAAAGGACAAAATAGAGAGCTAAAGATGCATTGCTGGTTTAATTTGGAAAAGGCAAAGACCTGCAAGGGTTGGTGTGTGCATGTTGCTACAGGGTGCTGGTGAGACGATGAAATACGAACCAGGAAGTCCAGTTTGAAGGCTTATCAGACACAAGGACAGAAGACTTTAATACAGAATTGTGCAACTCAACAATTACAGCAGCAATAATTTTCTCCGACGTCTTTTTTTTTTTAACTTTCCCTCGCTTTTACTCCAAAGTTTGGACTGTCCAAATGTGCGACAGTCCTTGTAAACAGTACACGGCCATTTGTTACCTCCGTCCCATTTGATAAGTTATCCTATCCAGATCCCAGTCCCCTACATGCAGGCCTCTTGACCAACAAATAGGAGTCGCTAGTGCAGAAAAAAAAGGACACAATCCCTCACCTGCTTCCCTCCTGCAACCACTATGAATTCTTTTCATTATCCATTTGTAATTCTACCCAGAGAGACTGTGTTTTGGTGGTTCAGACAGGAAGGCAGAGAGCTTGACATGTGCAGTAATTTAAGTCTCACATGGAAGCAGTTGATTGTGCCTGACTGAAGACTGTGCACCAAATATATTCCATACAGTGCAAAACACC
This sequence comes from Oplegnathus fasciatus, assembly GCA_003416845.1. Classification (NCBI taxonomy): domain Eukaryota; kingdom Metazoa; phylum Chordata; class Actinopteri; order Centrarchiformes; family Oplegnathidae; genus Oplegnathus; species Oplegnathus fasciatus. The sequence continues at coordinate 714,455 of NTHP01000003.1, read as the reverse complement.
GTAATAGTTTGGTGACCAGACAAGATGCTGATGGTAAAAAAAATATGGTAGGTATTTAAATGAGCTCTTTGATAACAACCAGCAACCTTTTTACACACAACTTTAACCTCTACTTGTCTCCTCATCCACGACAAAACAGGGAGGAAAAACAAGGTTTTTTCACAGTTTGCTGTGGGACGGGCTAGGCAAATCATATACCTTGTAATTACCATATAGTCAAAACATATGAAACAACATCAGAATAATATTCTGTTCAAGCTAGTCTAAACAGAGCCAACGGTTAACCTTGTGGAACTTGTTGGGAACAAACATCTGTCAGATCAGCTGACACTACAGGATAACTACAGACAAAAGGAATTCCTGGCATCCCCCTGCTGACTGACCTGGAAAAGACAAGACAAATCAAATACTTTGGTCTCCCGAGCCTCCACAGAGGCCAGACAATAACAGGGTGGATGAGGTTTACAAGGAGCTATCACACTGGCTGTTTCCTGATACCTACAGCTCCATGATAAGTTAAGATTAGGACAGATATCAGGGACAAAGAGAGTTGCAGATATAATAGCCACAATAAGAGAATGTCACTTCTGAGGGTTATGTCCAGGTCAAACAACAAGACTGTTGAACTCTTACCCAATGACAAAGGTTTGACCTTAAGAAAATAGTCTAATGTGCTGCTCTGTGCACTGTATGTAATGGGACAAAGGGCTCACACACATTATGACAAGATATCAACACACAACCTGATTTTATCATTCAAAAGACAGTCCACTAAACCCCAAAACTCTTGGTAAACAAAAGTCAACATGCTAAAATGTATTCTGTGGCCGTGGCCCCTCACACAATACAAGCCACACATTTACTCTTGTTTATCCTCAGGACAATGTGTCTTATTTCAAGAAAATGTTAAAATCCAGTAAATAACAAGACAGGAGGGCTGAGAACCCTGTAGGACTAAGAACTGTGGTTTGGACAATAATCGTCCAAACCAAAACAATCCTTAAGTGGTTGTAGTCTGTATTGTTAATGTAATGATGTAAGTAAGTGAACTTCATGCGTCACATGTTATAGTAATTCTGCTGAAATATCACATTGTTCCTGTTCAGGAGAAAAGGACATGGCATTGAGCCCAGGGTTTCCATATCAACCAGCACCATAAACCCAATCCTAAACCTTATTGTTGATGGTTTATTTTCACTTGGACTGGATCCCTCTTATATTATGTTATTGTTAGATTTCAACTCATTAACTGCTCTGCCCTCGTAAAAATACTGATATGTTATTACAGTTTGTGTCATTCACATGACTGGCCACATCCTTTTCTACTTTCTCACTGTATAAAACTTGGTTTTGTACAGCAGATTCATTTCCCAAACCTACAGAATCAACGGAGCCAGCGTCAAACACAGGTTGATTTAACCTACATCAGTCCGCTTTGAGTTTAAAAGCCTTCATTTAATTTGTGGCTACATAAAGCTGTTTGGAGAGATTCAAAATCTGTGAAATGTAAATCTTGATGATTCCTAATTTTGTTGACTCCAACCACCAACTTACACACGCACACACACAAAGGAGTTGTCTACATTCTTGAGTCTTTGTGTTTGTGTGTTTACTTGGCGCGGGAAGACAGAAATATCCCTGGAATTTGATGGAAAGGATGAAGGAGGCAGAGTATAAGATTCCCATTCACCTTGAGGCAGCCTTGCCTGGTTGGTTGTGGTAATGACCTACAGTACCTCTCTAGCAGCCTTAAAACATGTTGGGCAACTTATCACAATTCAAGGCCTGGATGTTTTTCACATTAACCTAGCTTACTTTGATAAGCAGAGATTCTCAAAGCCATCCTGTTCTGATACATTACCTTGTTTAAAGATGGAGGTGTATCTGAGCCTCTGACCAAACCCGCTGCATGGTGTGATCAGGTGCCACCGACTGAAGCCACAAGAGGTCAGTGAAACAATGCTTTTTTGGTTGGTATTCATTGATAACTTGCTAGACTGTATGAGCCCCATCACCAGGTACTTAATATCCATGTCATCTACTACCAAAACTGGCTGCAGGCTGGCAGCAATGAATGCTCCAGTTTGACCTGCAATTGCAGCAGGAAAACTGGAAAGCAGCTTTACCTCATATGGGTTGAGGTTAAGCTGGTATACATAACTGTGAAAGCAAAATATTGCTATATGGATTATTTCATTTAAGCAGGAGTGTTCTGCCATGTTACTAGAACAAAACTGCAAATCAGCAGCCTGCATTTAACCTGCTAGCTGCCATCTCCCAGCCCATTGTACTTTTCCCCCGCTCAACACTACTCTATAGTGGGAGAGACACAAGAAAAAGAAGAGAATCATCAATGAATAAAATTCGATTTTATGTTTTTGCTCTTTACGATACAATACGAAGCTTCTTACATCCCTGTCAAATACAGACAATTGGTAAGCCAATTACACATAAATGTAACGCAAAACTCTAGTCATAAACTAGAAGACAGAAAACCTCCAACAGGGCCAAAGTATTTTGCCTTTTTTCTCTCTTTCGTTGTAATTCTACTGTGATCACGGCAGAGTGAAATGATGGAAAATGAGCCTTTATAACAAAACAAAAACTATTCCAACCAGCCTCGGATCCACAAACAAGAGACTCATCTCAGTCCCTGGTCACAGCTCATCCCAATCTGACGGTGTTAACAGAGCACAATTAAAGGCCACATAATTACAGTAGGCACTTCAACACAGCCAAACCAGTAATGTTCTCTTCCAGGAATTCCAGGGATGGGTGTGACTGTTCACTAAAAGTAGTCATGGATGTGCCTGGTTTACAAAGCAGTCCCTATAATTACCAGCCTTGACAGCCTCCGGGTTCTGGGTCAGGGTAAGGGGTGCATGACTCGTTGTGATCATCAAATGTTGTGATTTTAGTTTTGATGATCAATAACTGGTTTCAGAATGTCTGCTGTGGGTGCAAACAATGAAATGGTTAATACAGTTCCCAAAGGACAAGATGGCCATATTCAAGTATCTTTACAGTTGTTCTCAAGTGTAATTATGACATTCTACTGATCGCTTACAAAAAGAGCGTCTCTGAACTTCAGTTTTCTCACAGTTTATCTGACCAAATATGACTTATATCTGAAAGTGTGACTGGCTGTTTCAAAGCTGGATTCCAACCAATGAACACTGTGACCAATGTATATTGCTATTGAACCATCTAAAAATAGGACCAGAGTAGGGATCTTAATGTTTAATCATTAATCGATTAATTGCTGTTAAGAATTTAACCAATTAAAAGAATTTTAACCGATAGCCAGTAGGATTTATGTTTATTGTGGAGAGGTTCAGAGTATTTTTTATTTTTCTTTTATACAGAAATTTATGTTTATTTAAAAAATGGGTTTGGTTTGGTTTGGTCTGCCTTGTTAGTCTAGAAATGGCAGTGATTGTGGCTCATTTCACATTGTTTTGTTCGGCTGCGTACATTTGTTGAATAAGGACAGGCAGACAAGAGCAGCCGTTTGAGCGAGAGCCTTATTGTTTTATTATTCTGTTCGTTTAAATTGTTTGTGCTTCATGAATTAATGTTTCACATAAGTAATATGCCGCTAGAATTGTTTACATAAACATTAAACTGAGAAAAAGATGTGCATTTTGCATCTTATTAATTATTAACGACTAATCGGTAATCAATTGTTAACGTGTTCAATTATCAATTAAGGAAAATGCACGAAATTTGCAACCGTAGACCAGATACAGCCAAGTCATGCATGGGCAATGCATGTTTATTTTGATAAATGTAGAGTTTTGTTCCTACCAAAATGGAAATGGAATTTAAGGCGTGAGAGGTGAAAGTTTTACTAAAATTACAAACTTTACTTATGATTCATCACGTCTTGTTGTATTACGTTACAACTGGCTGCGGGGTCCTTTTTACCTTATGAACTCTGGACAGGTGTCACTCCCCTGCATACCCCCACAGTGGTCACAGAGTGAGATCTAAGAAGGGCTTCAAATATTAGTTGATTAATTGACAGACAAAAAAAATCAATTGAGAACTACTTTGATAATCGGTTAATTGTTTTTTTTAAGCAAAACTGTCAAATATTATCTGTTTCCAGCTTCTCAAATGAGAGGATTTCCTGGTTCTCTCTGTTTTATGTCATTATAAACTGACTGTCTTTGGGTTTTAGACTGCTGGTTGGACAAAACCATACATCTGAACACACAGTCACTGTAGTTATGCACATAAAACAGACGAAAATAGACTTTAAGCTTAAAAATATGCTTCAGGTTGTTCTGTCAAGACGCGCACGAGAAGGACGATAGAAAAAACGCAGCTGAAACACTTTCTGTGTAGACACGCCAGAATTGTAGAAATAGCCATTTTCAATCACACGCTATGTTGTGAATGGAACATTCATCAGTAACCTGGTCATGCAGGTGTTTTTTGGTCAAAATGAAGGCAGGTATGTGTTTAGTAGAGCTGCAACGATTAGTCGATTTATCAATTAGTTGTCAACTATTACATTAATCGTCAACTATTTTGATGATCGGTTAATCGTTTTGAGTCCATTTTTCAGAAAAAGCGTCCAAATTCTCTGATTTCGGCTTCTCAGATGTGAATATTTTCTGGTTTCTTTAGTCCTCTAAGACAGTTAACTGAACATCTTTGGGTTGTGGACAAAACAAGACATTTGAGGACGTCACCTTGGGTTTTCGGAAACAATGATCAACATTTTTCACCATTTTCTGGACCCAACAACTAATCGAGAAAATGATCGACAGATTAATCGATAATGAAAATAATCATTAGTTGCAGCCCTAGTGTTTAGTAAATGTGTTGCATTTTAAGGTGATTTGCCACAAGCACAAACCGATTTAAGCATCTCTAACGTTAGTGAGAGGGAGCATTTATCAATCACTTTCAGACCAGGGATTCAAACAGGCGACCATGTGGTCCCGGGCCAGCTTCATCAATCTCTAGACTAGCGTACGTATGTATCAAGTGAGAGAGTGGGTGTCTGTACATGATGGTATGGAGCTAATCATAGCAGAGATTAGACCGACATCAGCAGGAGCTAGTAGTCACTGGGCTTCCTTAAGCCCTAAGCACTGGGTCACACAAGTCAGACTGTCTGGATAAGATGACCTCTCTGCTGAAGCTGGGTTCCTCTGACACCTTTCTCCATCCTTTAAAATCCTACTTATTCCATCCTTTCATGCCTTTTTTGTCTGTCATTTGTAAATAACACACCATTACTGTGCATAACACATCGCTGTTTAGACTGCTTGTAGCAGAATCTGGAACCTATGTTTCACACCCAACCACTCAGCAAACAGACATCTGGTCAGTTTTGTTAGTTTAATAGTATAATTGACCTTCCAACACACTCTGCAATTCTATTTGATACATCATGATACGTACTACAGTTGCTGGAAACACACCAGAAAAGATTCAAATAGCTTGCTAAAGATTGGCAACAGCAGGAGTGCTCACCCTGTTGAAAACTATATCAAAGTATTGTATTCAATTTTAATAATTCACTTGGAGAAATGCTGTAGTTTATTAGTTCACTCTATGTGTCTCTGAATGAATATCTAAAAATTAACCACCTCATCTCTTCAGATTAACTTATAACATTCTTCAGTGTCCCCTGATCGGCATCTCAGAGGTCCAGAGGCTGTTATCTCTCAAGCAGTACAATCAATTTCACCTGTGGCAGTGATGCAAGTAACAAAAAGCCCACTATAGTATGTGTCAAATTAAAATATTCAGTATTGTGAACTTAAGCTTGTTAACTCCATATACACCTAGCCAAAATCCAGCCCACAATGCAACACTCTTTAATTACCAGGCCAGTTTATGAGTAAAGATTCTGATCTCTCTGATACGGAAGCAGCAGCAAAGACAGAGACTAATTTGAATTTGTGGTACCGCAGCCGTACTCTCTCCTTGCTTTAATGTTGTGGTCACTGTGCGCTACACCTAAAGTTGATATCTGACCCCCCACTACAGCTGAATCACTCTCACAGAGGAAAAACAGAAAAATGAGGAGTGAGAATATATAATAGCTGACTTTTGGTTGTATTTAAAAAGGTGCAAAAAGTTCATCAATGGAGCTTTATAGCAACAAACTTTATAACCCAAATCAACACCTTAACACAATCCATGTACATCATCTGATCTCAAACAAGCTGTGAGAGAGCAGACACTTTCAAGGTCAAGTACAGCAGAAAACCCTCGTGACATCAGTGAGGTAGAAACTGAAAAAAAGGCTACTTCACATTAAGAAAATACGTGTTTAAAAATGGCCTCAGATTTAGCACTAGAGAAGCTCTGGGTAAATAAACACTGGATCTACCACATCCAAAACCAATCAGAAAACAGGAGAGGGAGGGGGGCTGGGACTAACTCCACTACTCATTCACTCACTCAGTTGGACTCTCCTTAGCTCTCTTCCACACACACAGAAGTTTGTTTTCTTGCAGACAGCTGATAGCTGACATGCAGGCGACACACTATCAATTTCACTGATGCCGCAGCATCTATTGAATTTAGAAATCGCCGCGCTACTTGTTTCTGCAATAACACGGATTGTAAACAGACAGACAATCTGATATGGCGAGATTTGTTGGAAGACTTCCTGGTCTTCCCAGAAGACTTCCCGATTTACCCAATCAACACACACCTGTTAGTTTCCATTCAAATATTAAATAGTGTGACAGACGGCCACTGCTGATACTGGTAACAAGCACGTTGTTTTAATAGTGTACACAATAAAGCCTGACCGATAGTGGATTTTTAAAGACTATTTTTTATTTTTCCTGTATTTGATAGCTGACTGTGTAAAGACAGACAGGAAACATGGAGGAAGAGGCGTATGACCTCAGCTGGAATCGAACCGGGTACATTGTGGTCATACAGGATGTGTTAAAACACCATAAAGCCCAAACTGTTTCTAAGGCGTATACTGATATTGATATTTGAGAGTTTAAAAAAAAAAAAGATAAATTGGCCATTTGTGTTCATTTTTTTGCAATATAGCATAAACACGTAACTTTTTGACAATGACCCCTTAAATTTGGTTATTAAAAACTGACCAAAACTGAGCGTGGTATTTCACAGTCAAAAAATGTATTTGTCAGTGCTCACTGCTGGGCAAACTATGTTTTGGTGACACGGTGTCTCTAACTGGCTCAAACATAGCTTTGGTACATCTTTATTGCAATTTCTTGTTACTTTTCAACCAACATATACAGTGATAAGGGTAAGGGGGTAGCCGTGTGCACTGCTGTCTGCCAGTGTCTTTTTGGGTACTACCACTAGAAGTCACTAAAGTCAGACACTTTACACATCCTACACATAAAAGGCATTAAGTTTAGACATTTGTTCCCATACTTCATTCTTATCTTGACTTGCAACACCATCGTTCACAATTAAATATCAAGTAACTACTTTGTCTCATACTGTATTTGAGCTGACTGAACCACCGATCATTTTACAAGGACGCAAAAACAGATAATTCAAACATGAACATATACACTGTATGTACACATGCACATGATGTTTGTCTTTTTAGCAGCTTCTAGAGAAAATGCTATTAATTCATGAGGTCCATTGTCTCTCCTCAGAATAACACGTCAGCTAAATGACTAAATATAAATGAGCAAACACTGACATGTCAGGTATAGTAAATTAATTTAGTGGCAGACTGAGCAACAAAAATGAAGACAACACTTATAGTTTAATGTGTAATCCCTTCAACCAGGGGTTAACAAAAGACAAAAATTCCTTCCAGTAAATCCCTGAAGACCTACTTTGTACTTTAATGATGTGCTTTCATCTCCTCAGACCATACAAAGCACCGGAAAAACATCCCCCATGCTGTTCAATGTGTGAGCGTGTGTGCGGGTTTGTGTGTTTGAGAGAGAGGGAGACAGTGTGTTTGCTTCCCAGCATGCACGAACATGGCTCTTCTTCACAAGAAGCCTATGAGTTATGAACGAGACAAAACACCCAAACCAGATTCCAAAAAACAAATGAGGGAAGTAAACATGGGAGAATGTAGCCCCCACCACCACGACTAAAAAACTCTCCACTTTCCCAGAGAAGGAAACAGGCCTCTTTTCCCTGTAACAGTTTTATGAATGAGTTCAGGCTGAAAGCATGTCCTTTATATTAACTCAATGAAAACAGGGCTAGCACTTTTCCCTTCCGTCATTTATTGATCCGATGAATGACCGGGTCTGGAAATAAAATGCCTCTGAATACAAAGTTGACTCTCATGCCAGCACAGCAGAGGGCCTGCAAGCAAGGCACACATTCAAACAACAGATCCCAGATGAGATTACTGCAGCTGGATACAGGATGTTATCAGGAGAGACAAATGAAAACCATGATAATATGGTCCTCTATGGTCAGGGTGTTAATCAACTGAACAGACATGACTCTAAGTATAGCAGCATCAGGCTTTTCTACTACCAACATACAGGACTGTGTAGTATGCATATAAACAGCCTCTGATCTGCAGGTACTGGAGCCGCCAGACACCAGCTTGAGGGAATGAACACCGTTTGGTCAGCCAGCTCAACTACTCCAGCTATCGGCCTTCCTCACTTTAATGAAGCCTGGCTTTACTACCACCAGACTCCTCCAATAAACTGCCTAATAAATAGCACAACAATGCAGTCTCTGCAGTGAGAGCAGTAGCGCTCATGTTGTTTGATATCAATTCTGTTTTAAGGCAGCGGCAGATGATGGCCCATTTGCCCTGGCTGACACACTCCCTCTGGAGCACAGTTGACTGCTTGTGCATCCTCACAGGGTCCTTCTCCACTTCTTCTATATTTAGTCTACTTAAAGCGACTTAACAAAACATGTCGACCTCTTGGATAGGAAGATGCCAACTGAACACAAACACATAAGTCATACCTAAAAGTGTCTGTCCAGTTAGTCAGGTTCTGAGATACTGCCAGGGACAAACTGCAACCCTGAGGCTTTGGGGCAAGTGCGGTGATGTTATCTGGACCCCCATGTCTTAGGATAGTGGAGTAGAGCCTACATTGATTCTCCTGAGAGTTTCCCCTCTTTTTATCTAAATAAAGAACACAATTTCTTGAGCTAAAAGAGAAAGATATGTTTTCACACAGACACCACTTAAACAGTGCTGGCACCAGGTAGCCAAGTGTACATGTGTGTGTTGGGCTCTGACATCATGCAGCTTCAAACAAGAAGAATGTGTCCCCAACACTAGTACTTATAGTAGTATAGACCAAGCAGTATCAATAGTAACTGTTGTAGTTTTAGTGGGAAAAATAGTAATAATAGTAGTAGTGATAGTAGTTATACTAGCAGCAGCAGATGGCTTAACAGTTGTAGCAGTAGTAAGAGAAAGAGTACTGGCAGCAGCTGTCGCACTAGCACTGGTAATAGACAGTGACATACTACTAGGCATTTAGTATTAGTTGTTGGCTATTTAAAAATAATATCCAAATCTATTTCCTGTCCTTCACGGCCTCCGCCCTCTGAAAAACAACATGTTTTAGTCTAGTCTCAACAGAGTGGAGACAGAAAGATGGCCTTTTACTGGGAGGAACTGTACTGTTTCTGTACAGCTGTTACACTTGACCTCCTTATCATTGGCTGTTTGTAGAACTGGTATATGTATATAGACAAAATTTCTTAATGTCAATATTTCATCATTTTCATATTATCATCATAACAGTGAGATAACTTTACAAACTGAACAGCTGCATTGTACTGTGGCCTCAAGTCCAGGAAGTGACGACCTTCAAGCTACAATATCAAGATGACCGAAATCCCAAACAATACCTATGCTGTGTCTCAATTTGCGTACTTCTGTACTTACACTTCCTATTTTGAGTACGTAAGTGCATTCACACTGACAATTATGGCAAAATGCAGTGCACTTCAAGTAACCGGATGGTGTACTCATAATGGTCAAAAAGTTGAGTGTGGAACGCTGGACACTTCTCACCCTCGGTGGTCGCCATCTTGGCTTGACAGTCCACCAAAATCTGTTTCTGAACAAATTTGATGCGAGAAATAAGCAGTCCACTTGCTGAATCTTCACTCATATTAGATCTACAAGGCCTAATTTAAAAGTTTGTTCTGACTTTCATAAGGCGAGGGCACTACTGCACTGCCGGCGGTTGCCACTGCTTTCCCTGCCCTGCTTCAAGCTTGTGGGGGAGACGTGTCAGTCGGCCTCCGGTAACGACGGCCCGTTCAATGCTGCTTGCAGATTTTTAATAAATAGTTTTCATATAATTATATTTTGTGAACTATGACCTGGTAATTGACTGAAAGAAAATACCATACATCCTCCGACCGATAATACCTGAGGGGCCCAAGGAGGGAGGTCTGAGGTGCTGCGATTGCTACGGTGAACACCGCACTATAAATATGTAATTGTAAACGTTTATTTATTTTTAATAAAATTGAAGTCAAGTGAGCAAACAAGCCAGCAGATACTTTGGCAGGTGACAATCGCGGTCAAATGTTGGCGCTAATGCTTCGCCCGGTTGCAATTCGCCATTACAAAGAAGAAGAAGCGGTCAACTGTTCCGGTAAGTGCACAACGGCGGTGTTCGATTTGAGACAACACTTCGCTGTAGAAATTCACGCACTTCCCAAGTAAGTACATAGAAATGTACTAACAGAAGTACGCGAATTGTGACACAGCACTAGTCTCACACAATATAAATATTATATTGACTAACCTTTTCTCCAATTTCTAGTTGCTTGTAATGTCAACAATTGATGATGTGGAGTTCTTTGTCAAAGCAACACAGCTGCCTGTTGTTGTTGAGCTGTAGGTAGGGCTTATGGTGGATTCATTAGGTCACATCCATATGACGACTAGTTTAATTATCTGGATAGATATTGTGATGAGAAACCTCATCTTTTTTTCTTTTTTTTTACATGAGTCTAATGCCCATTGGCATAAACACAGACAAAGAGGAGAGGAGGGCTCTGGATAGTATTGTGGACTCTCTATAGTGTTTTCTTGCTGACGAGAGAAATGATAAACAGCACAGAGTTCTGCTCCTCCACCTGACACCCCCTCCATCCATCCAACATGTCTTCCTCCAACATATTCCACCTCCGGGTTTCTCTTCCAGCATGCCCACACTCTGCCACTCCAGCAACCCACAAAGCAGGCCAGGCGTATGTGTGCAAGTCACACGTATTTGCATCTCAGTAATAAGCCTGTTTACGTTTGTGCGTGCCTGCATCTCGCCTGTGCCTCGAGTGTGTTTGATGATGGCGACAGTGTGTGTGTGTGCGCGTCTATGTGTGTACGCACATGCATGAAATCCAGGCCAGTCCTGCGACAGTTCCATGTCACAAGACTGAAAACATCAACATGCTGAGTCTGCAGCAAGGCGCCAGTCACCAGGGAAACAATTCAGCCAGACACACACACTCAGTCAGCCAAAACACATCGTCTGAAACGCACCAGCAAAACAAGTCATCTAAAACGCTGCAGTCGTAAACACAAAATTAAAGGGTGAGTTCGCATCGTGCTTGGAGTAGTTTAATTAATCTCTGGAGCATTTACTCCTTAAATTCAGTTTGTTTAGTCAGATGAGAACATTTGAATTGAACTTGCATGGCACCAAATAAGCACCTGAATATGTGAGCTACTGTCTCTTTTGAGAGAAATGCAGTAGACTGTGTTACCACAATTAATCCTAAAATACAAGGTTTTTGCATTTAAGTAAACAGAGGTTGACATTTGACAGCCAGTACTTGCTCACATTCCAGAAAACCTTGCTCAACAACGACATGGGCTGAGGCAAAACTGCAGTCTTAACTGATACCTCTGCTTAGCTCTTTCTTCGTGTTTCCTTAACTTGGATAAACACCTGAGCTATATTACTGCAAAGATCTGCAGACAAGTCAATCATGCATAACAACATCCCCCTGCTTTCCTCCTTTCTTGCAGCCACAACACAACAGCTAAAGCGGTTAAAGTGACAGGTAGCATGCCACAGCTGTAGGCACAGAGCCGTTCATTACACTCCCAAATTCACATCTTCGCAAATCAGGCCAAAGGCTAGTCTGTCTGCATGATCTATTTGCAATTCAAATCCCTGACGAGCTATCATGTGTGACAGTCAGCTTACCTTTCTGGCAGTGATTGGAATTCCAGCAGCGGTAGTTGTAGTTGTTGTTGAACATGGTCTTTCTGCACATTGGGTTGTTCTCCATGATGCCTGGACAAACGTCGCTGCACTCCTTTGACTGCTTGTTCCCAGCGATGTAATTGTTGAACTCTGCGTCCAGGATGAGAGACCAGTCTATGGAGTCCAAGTAGCAGAGCTCGGGGTTCTTCTCGATGCGGATGGCGCCACGGGTGATGTTCCTCAGGTTGTACAGGCCGATGTCCTTCAGGCTGGTCATCTCAAAGATCACGAGGGCGTAGTTGTAGAAGAGGGTTCGCCCGCGTATGACGGTGAGGTTGGGAAAGAGCGTGCTCAGGCTGTCCAGGCCGGACACCCGGAATAGCAGCAGGTAGTCGGTGATCATGGTCAGCTTGGGGAAGCTGAGGGAGCGGAAGACTTCCTGGTTGATGTTGTTGTTGTTTTTGTCACCGATGAGGAGGATCTGCAAGTAGCCCTCCACCACTGTGCAGTTCTCTAGGCGCCTGAATTCACTGATGTCGTTGCCAATGTCGATGCTGGGGCCACAGACTGCAGGGGAAGAAACGAAAGGAGAGGGTGAGGGGTCATAATCCATTGAATTCAACAGTAATGTAAATATTTAACACCTCATTTGCTCTATTCTTATTTCTTTGCTGTATCCTTTTATTTGATGCTCTCCACAGGGATCGTAACAGTTTCATCATCACAATGTGAGGTATTGGCTGAATCAAACAGTTCCGGTTGTTCTTTCAAAGCTAAGCAGCTAAAACAATTACAAGAGAACACGTTCTTACAAATGATCGGGATTTTCATAATTTATTCACACACTCTTTGCAATAAATGGCTGTTACATGTATCAATATATAAAACAATGTTCTCCATTCCTCAAACAGTAATATTTATAAAGAGATGTTTATCGAACACATATTTTAGATGTTGGCGGTACACTTGAGCTGTGCTGCTGTTGACAGAACATGTTTGCCTTGCAGTTCTCATTTTCAATGCCAACTTAACGTGGTGTGACAAAGTAAATACTTGAGTCAGGTTCTATTCAAGCTTAAGTTAACAGCGCTATAAAGTTTACATTGCTCTGCCCGCAGGCTATTGTTCCTCTCGTGTCTACCTAATATGACCCCAGACTTTTGTTTCACCGTCGGCTCTTATCAAGCTCTCGTAATACAATGACATCAAAGGCACAGAAACTATTCTACTATAAAAGATATCATCCATAAAACATGTACACACTGTCAGTTGATCAAATACTGTATATGTGATAAAACAACGTGTTAAACAAAGGACAAAATGAATCATGGAAGAGTTTCACAAGTGCTATGGCAACATCATTCTTCATGAAACAAGAGAGTCTCCAGTCAAGGTGGCAGCTCCATGAGAAACAGCAGTGCTTTGAGCTAAATACTAACATCACCATGCTAAAATGCTAACATGCTGATGTTTAGCAGGTATAATGCTTACCGTGTTCTCTATCTTATCTCTTTAGCTTTTTAGCATGCTAACATAATTAGCACTGAACCCAAAGTGCAGCTGAGGCTCAGTGTGATTATTTATGCAGGTTTAAGTCAGAAAACAAATTAATGGACAAGTTAAAATTTCGACCTGATGAGCTCAATGAAAGTTAAGAAATCAACAGCTATTGAGCTACAATCCATCCATGAATCTCTGCATTAAAATTTCATCACAATCAACCCAACCGCTGTGAAGACATTTCACTCAAAACCACAAATGTCAACCTCAAGGTGGCGCAAGAGGAAAAGTCAGGGGATCAACAAAGTCAGTAGGATTCATCCTCTGGGACCAACGAATGGAAGTAACAGATTTTCATGCCAATCCATCGAGTATGTGTTGAGATGTTTCACAGGATAAGTGAAAACTTTGACCTGCTAATGGCACTAACCAAAAAGTCAGGGGATCACAAGTCAGTAGGATTTATCCTCCGGGAACCATGAATGTCTGTGTAAAATGTCCTGGCCTTCTATCTGATAGTTGGGCCGACAGACAGACTGACACTGCCATCCAGAGAGCCATGATGCTAACAGGGATAAAAACAGCAGTTGTAACTGCAGTGTATCGCCCCATCCCCCCACCCCCCACCCCCCTCCTGGAAAAGTCTTAACCTGTAGCAGTCTTTGCACACACAATGATCTAGTGAACTGAAGAATTCTCTACGGCAGAAGTGAAAATGTCAGGGCCTTTGATCAAAGGACAGACAACAAAGGACAGTTGTCTGCCCTTTGATGTGAACAAATTGTAAAAACATGTATTTATGCAGTTTTATGTTCACTGTAAAACAGATTTGTTTACATTTGCTTTGTTTTTAACCTCCTGAGTAGTACTTTGTTATTTACTGAGGCAGTTAGTCGACTCTGCAGTTGTTTTGGTTCGGTGTATTCCTTTGTCTAAATAGAATCAAAGAAAAGTATTTTTTTTAAAAAGCCGCTGCTTTGAATTCCGTGTGGCCTCTGAATGATCCGAACCCACATCAGGAAAAGTTTGGTAAGGCATGATGGTGATGATCGGTGATGGCAAACACTCCACCCGGTTCGCCTTTCCAACTTTTACTCCCACCTGTGTGCTGTGCCTCTAAACAATACTTAGCCTGAAGCCCCGGCAGCACCCACAGAAACATGGAGGCCATTATCGCACATCACTGTGAGGAGGATTTAGACTTCAAAAGCTGGAGGGCAGTGAGTCATGGAAAACTCACACCAACCAGCTAACAGGTTGTCACACTACCACTTTAATGCTGGTTTGTAAAGTTTTACAGTATGAATGTGACTCAGACAGGTTTGGGAAAGATGACTGAATACCCAGCACACGATTAATTGTTTTCTTAATTACTACATTTTATAATTAAACGTTAGGGCTAGTGTTGCAGGTTTAATAGGTGTATCTTTTTATGAATGGATAGCCCTAAAAGCAAAACCTGGTTCTAGGGCAATATGCCGCCAGCCATACATATTCCCACACTAGATGTTACGCCCCAGGGCTGTACACATCACTGTATAATCTAGCAAAACAAGTAAAAGTGTAATATGTAATAAACTTGTCATAATAAATGTTTTGTTTTTAATCTCCCTCCCATTTTCTTACAAATTACATTAAGATGAGGTATGCTTTATGTATATGCTTTATGTATGTTAAATGTGAATGGATAAGACCAGTAAATCTCAATGCAGAATATCATGAGATCACTTAGACAGTGCTGCTGATGCAGAAATCTGTAGTTCCGCAAAACGTACGAGGCATTTCTTCAGAAGCTGCACTGCTACGGACATCCAACAAAGTTTAATGTCCAAAAGAACACCCTAAACTTTTCTGCTGGCTATGGAAAGTTTTCACAAATCTCTCTGCGTGGTTTGACAGCGTAGCACAGCATGACACATCACAATAACGGAAAAGGTCTAACTTATCAGCTACACACAGCTATCAACATTTTATTTTCTCAAAAAACGAAGTCTTCTGATTTTAGTTTTAACAATCTACTGTTGGATCAGAACAAAAAGTAAAAAATGTAAATGTTTTGCTGTTGTTAAAAATTCTCAACAAACTCATGTTTCCAAATGTCTCACAAGATATTTTTCATCCTCACACAAACAAGATGGTTAGCTGTGACTGGTGCTCTTGAACGTGATATCGAACAAATCAGGATCTTTTAGTCATGTAGCTCAATGGCTCTAAACTTATCCACTATACAGCAGCTCTGGAGTCAGTTACACACAGAAAGAGAGGCCACTGTGATTGTATGTATGACACTGCCCTAATGCAAGCTGCAGGTAAGCGATAAAACAAAGTTGTATGTGAGAGTAGTATCCCCTCAATAGTAATCAGTGACTTGTTGATGAGGGAGGTAATATTCCTGCTAACTTTCAGAAACTTTACGAGTACTTGTCCATTTGGGAACTAAAGGAAAATTTCAGCTATTTTTCAGAAATATATTGTACTTTAAGAAATCAAATGTTTCTGTAACGGAGACCAACTCTCTAACATGAAAAACATTTTTAAAAATGTGTTAAAACTAAGCTCAGCTGTGGCGAAGTTCACGAAAGACAGTAACTTTCCTATACCCATTTCACACCAACACAACGACGCAGGTCAAACCAGCATCTCCTGTATGAAATGGGTATTAAAATTTCCTGATGTCACAGCAGTCCTCAGCAGCTCAGAGACAGGGAGGCACATTCCCTTTTTTCATCTTTTAGATTGTAATCATGGTTAAAAGCTTTATAAATAAATCTTGGTCTTAAAAAGTACCGTATTCACATGAGGCAACAAGTGAAGGTGACTGCAGGCCTGACAGGTCTGTAGGGAAGACACAAAGTGTCTGCTGATGTCTATGAACTTCAGTGTCTTCAGCTAATGACTTTAATTAAATATGCATGTTTCATTTATGTTAACTAGAATTGGGGGACTGTGTATAAAACGATGTGCAGTTTATTCACTGTTAATCTGATGTGGATGTGAACACCTTTAAATGAAAAAGTTTGTACTCCTTGTGTTACATTTTAGACCTAAAATGTCGATCTCACATATCTACCGCTTTTCTCCAACTGGTACACTCCTTTGATGTGTTTCAAGGACATTTTACTACTAATACTTATAGAAGGTAGCAACAGACACCAACAAAAAAGGGCCGATAGACATACATCTCTCCACTGAAAAACACAAAAGAAAGTTGGGCCTATTTGTGCAAATTAAGTTAGTAAACTGGCCAAAACAAGTTTAAGAGTGTCCTATAATTCTTCCCCCAAAAAGCATGTTTTACCACAGTAAACTCTACAGACAGCAAATATAAAAACTTTCCCATTGTTGACCTCTTTCATCCCTGTTTGAAAGCACACTGGAGCTGTGGCTCGTTGTGTACCAGTGCCCTGCTAAAATGTGTTACATCTCTTTTCTTTGCAGTTGGCATTTTAATTGGGGATAATTTGGTTCTCACATAAAAAAAGATGGTTCAGAAGTGTAGACTTTTCGACCAAAACTGCTGAGAGTTTAAGTCTTCTCTAGAGAGGACGTGAGAGCCTTTGGCAAGCCATTATAAAATGCCTTTGGTGTGATTTAAGGCCGGCAGTGTGCTGGTATGGCGGTTATGTCTTTCTCTGTAATCTACTTGTCAGTGCACACTGTCAGCAGCCCTCAGCGAGCTGCATACCTGTTAATACAATCCCAGCACCAGGGCCTGTAAAAAGACACGCCGCCTAGTGCCGTTACATCACCACAGCCTTGACGCTTCACCCTCTGTGGCCTCACTGCAACGCCAGCATGGCCATCTTTCATGGGAACTGCTCCTGACCACGCTCCTGAACATACTAAACAAAAGTTTCTGATCAAAATTTACATCTTGTGCACCAGCTAGGTGAAAATACCGATAGCAGGTGTAGCAGCTTAATAACTCCCCCGCCCTCCCCTCCCACACTGACACATTTTAAACAGCTGAGTACACAAGCCTATCTCTGCAGCTTTGATGAGGCTCCAGATCACATATTTACTTTTGATAACCTTTTCCCAGCTGGCTGCAGCACCCAGACTATCCGCAGACAATCAGAGGAAATCCACGAGAAGCCCCATAAGACAAGAAATAGGAAGCAATACGCCCTCTAAGCTGGTGCTTCATACACTGCCACTAGACTGCAGCAAGTCTGTTTACTCCTCATTTCCATCCTGTTAACGACAGACTGCCCGAGGGGGGAACGTACTCATAAATACTTTTCCACATGAGAGGCAAGGTGAGAAGAAATGTGCTGGGAAGCTTTGGCAAAAGATCATTCTTGACAGATAAAACTTGTTTGGTTCACCTGAATGGCTGTGTCTGCAGCAACAGAGCTGAACCTGGTTAACCCAGACCTACCAGCTGCCCTTTAGTCCCAACTGATACAGCAAACCAGCAGGAATGCTTAGAGTTTAGCCACACAAGGAACCTTTAGACAGCTCCACACCGGAGTGAGAATAAATGTAGGATTTCGATGGGAGAACCTCTCTGCTGCTCCCAGATTTGTCCTGTGACCACTGGGGCTAACAGTAAACCCCATGACACACAGTTCACAAGCTCCTCACTCTTTCCAATCAACAGAACTTAGTCTGTTTTGCTTGCGAATGTACTTTGGCTTGTTCTATTTTAAAACCCAGACCCTGGTTCAAGTCCCCAACCCACCCCTCCCCAACATGTCATGATGAATGGGATGAATCAGGAAGCTTAGTTTACAGTATAGCTGGAGACATGGAAAAATTTCTGGTGGCAACACATAAAAAGACATTCTGAATAAATATAGAAGCTTTAAATTCATTAAATTTGAAAGTTAACAAGCTGACAGAAGCTGTGGGCTTCAATATGCTGCCATACTGTAGTAAGGCACTAAGCTGTCTGTGTGGTGCCAATTGGTGCTTCTCAAAGTTCTGTCAAAATTTAAAAGAAGTATAGTTTACTTCAATGGATTATCACTGGACTACAATCTATAACCTCAGTCCTTCTGTGGTTTCCATCATTTGCCTGATGGGAGGATGTCGCTGCGCCTGATCATCGCAGCTGTAGCACGCTGGTGTTCATGAAAATGTTTCCAAGGTCAAGGTATGCCCAGGTTTGTTAAGGAAAGGAGAATAAATGACTGCGTACTGCCACAGAAAAGCACAGTGACACCTTTACATAAAGAGAGTTCAGTGCTGTGGTTTCAGTCAATCTTAAGGGAGTGTTATTAAAATGGACAGCCTTTTGTAAGGAACGCCTACACACAAAGGAATAAAAGTAAAACTGACAGTGAAGGTTGTGGTATGTTCACTCAGGTTATGTCTATGTTGTCTCATCAGAAACCTTGGAAAGTTACTGAAATACGACTATATATAGCCTTAAATTAAACCTAAACCTCTACCTACACTAGCATTTCTCTTTTTATATGGCGTTTATATGTTTTTATGCTGAACCTCAGATACCGAATGGACTGGTCCAGGCTGTAAGCTATCACATCTTCACTTCACTGACAAACACTTCCTGTGACCTACAACAATCAAAAATAAATACATATCGTGTGTGTTTATGTGTGCTTATTTATTTCATGTTGAAACGTATAATCTATTATAGCATATATAGAGCTGAATTTGTCAAGGTACGAGCAGTGACAACTGACTTATGTTTGCACACAGTTTGCAGTACTTTTTCTCACATCAGTATGAAAATAATATATCACATTTTTGGAAGTAGATGAAGACAAACCCACCTAAACTCAATTACACACCTTTTTATTTCTCAAATCCCTTTTGTGTTTGTGGTTTTCTGTTGAGATCACAAATACCTTCCACTTTTTGTTGATTCTAATTCACCACGCTGTGACTCAGAGTTAACAATGTGGTGTATATATACAGCATATATATATATATATAGCTTGACTGACTTTCTCCATTGGCTGAGTCATGGTATTGTAATTACCAACACACTTAAACTGACTCATTTCTTTGTGGTGTGTTTTAAAACCAAATTACAATATTACAACCAGACAATCTATATCACAGTATTCACCCAAACTAAGTTAACTACTCTTATTTGCACTACTAACATAACAACATGACATATTAAATACTTTTCCCACTAATCTAAGATTATATTTTCTTCATAAACAAAAAGTACTATACTGTGTAATACATATTTTCCATACAGTAGGCTTAATTTATATTCAAATCTTCTGTTATCTCATAGCCACATAACTACATTCTGATACAACATGTTTCTGCCTCTCTATAAACAATACACTTATATTTCTGATATTTTCACAATAAATGCAGAGATGTAATGTGTAAACTGGCAAGAAAACAACACTCTACATAGCATACATATGTACACAATGCATACAGTAAATATGACGTTATTTGGTGTTTTCACTGTAACGAAAGCTAACCTTATTTCCCATATTTGAATAGTACTGGAGCATGGAGAAACCAATGTTTCCCCGTGTGTAGTAGTGAGGAATAGCATTACTTACTCTCTGCGGTGGCGGGCCGGAGGCAGGACGACAGACCCAGCATCAGACCCCAAAACAAGGTCAAGCGGCTCCTTTCCATTCGAGACCTCATTCCTGGAAGAGTAAATCCTCCTAAATCCTGTAAATAAATATGTTGAGGGGAGGAAACGTGGGCAAAACCTGGTCAGAACTATCAAAAAGCTTTTTTTAATATCCAGCCAGCACCTTTTAGCTGTTAGCCGGCTAATGGAGCTAATAGCTACTACATACAGGCTAGCAGGATAGCTTTCTCACGTTTCCTAATGGGAGTCCAATCGTGCTCCAAAATCACCGATTTATTCCTCTCGCCAGCAAATATGTATTCATAGTTCTGTTTATTCCTGCCAAAAACAACACTGCGCTGATGTGTATAATGAAACCAATGCGGCTAAACTAGCGGTGGGGATTCCTCTGTAATCCGCATCTTCACGCTCCATATCTGGAGGAAAAAACGGTCAACGTCCCGCTGCTGGAGGATCCTCAGGAGGCAGAAAACGGGTCAAACCCCCTTAAAACTGGGATGGAAACAGGCGGTCTGGGGCATACAATAACATATTAAATCGATACACAGCCCCCTTGTGTGAACGACACGACGTTGGTTTCGAAATATCCAGGATAAAATCTGGTTTCAGACCGCAGCCTCCTTCTTCTCCTCCTCCTCCTCCTCAGCCGCTCATCATGCACACACACACCGCGTTGTTGTGGTAGCTGTAATTCACCTTCATATCAACGGAAAACGGAGTATTTGACCTTATTGAAGCGGGTCAGGTCCAGTCCTTTGGTTATCTTATGCTCTCCGTCGATAGATAGCTGAACGGGCCGCGTAGTTAGACAGATTAATGTACAGGTACATACACGGTCTCCTTCGGCCAGTCTGCAGTCTGCCGTGTTCACTATAAACACGGCGCCGTGCGCAGAGATCGTCTCTGTTTCAGAAGATGAATCACTCGGGCTCCTGCCCCGCCTTCCAGTCTGTGGAAGTGGGCGTCGCTCTTACTGCAGTTTAGCCACCATAGGAGAGCAGTTACCATAGTGACTGGTCTGGTACTCATCACAAGAAGGTCAGTTGTATCTCTGCGTGTTAACAGTATCGTTGACAGAACAAACTGCGAACCATGTTTACAAAAAGACGCCACACCTCATCACTTCATCATTAGCATTTGCAACAAAGGACCATTTCACTACGCCATTTGTCCTTCTACGTTCACATCAGCCACCGAGGCAGGGGTTGTAATGTGGACCGTCACTAATCGACCAGTAGCCCCTAAACTAAAGTTTCTGTCCAAAGCATTCATATTTGTGCACTTCTTCGCATAGCTCCACAGCATCGCCATAACAGATCAAAAATGTAGACAGAGTGAGACCTCAGTGTTTCGTTCTCTCTCTGGTCGCCGCCGTAGCGACTCCGTTTACGACGCGGTGTGAAGGAAACCCGGGATGCGGTTCCAGGATCAGGGTTGTTTTGCTGCTCACAAACACGCAGCGGAGGGCTGCCTATACAAAGATCGTGTCTGTCTGCACCACCTGTAATTACACTCTCACTCAATCTGCGCAGTCACAGGTGTGTCTTTAGATGTATACAGCGTTATAGGCCTGTCATTCATGCATGTGCAAATAAAGCTTGCGTCTTTATATGTCATTGCCTTTATTAATTAACCTACAAGTGTCTCTATTATGTCTGTCTCATTTCTGTCTCGACATAAAACATATGTGGCCACAGTTGTTTTTACATTATGATATTATAGGCTGTTTAGCTTATATATAATGTATATTTCAGCAACCTAGTAAAATCACAAACACACATTGTTCTGGAGCCCCGTGCTTTGTAATATTATATCATAAAAATCAAGACACATTTGAAAATTTTGTACATTTTGGAAAATAAGCCCCTCAAATGCATCTCATCATGTAGTCAGGTCTTGTGGAGCTTGGTAGCAACTCAGGCAACAACACTGGGCTCTGGGTTTCCTCTGAAAAGACACCGAAATGCTGCCATCTTGAGGGGAGCGAAATTAACTGCAGACTTCTAATCTACAGTCAAATAAATAACAAGAGGGAGGGGTAAAACTTCAAACTACTTATTTGCTAAAGAAAACAGTAAAAATACTAATGTATTCTTTCTAAAAACCTGCTTTAAAATATGAATTATTTTTTCTTTGCACATGTTGTTATCGTGGGAGGTCACAGTGGGCATAGACCCAGAAACCCTGACAGTGTTAATGTTTTGTCCAACCTATAGACGGCCTAAACAGGGATTTCAGCTGGTGACCTTGGCCTTGCATGCTCCAAAAAAAGCCACAAAACTAAGAAGGAAGATAAAGCCATACTCTTTCCTTGTGAGCTGAATATATAGGGAGGCCGAACAGTTAAAGCTGTGCCCCTCATATGTGGGGGTTTTAAACCAACTCATCCCATCACACTGACTTTTATTTTGTCCAAGACACAGACAGGTACAGTTGCAATGATCTCTTGAGGTCTGAGGCCCATGGCTGAGGAAGTGGAGGGCCAGCAGCTTGTGATGCTGTGAGAGAAGCAGACAGTAAACAAAACCGTCCATAGAAGAGCCCCTGACAGTTTTGATTATCCCTGTAATTACAGGCCGCTTTCATCACTTCACAGAGCAGAGCACAGAGGCATTATTTGAACTCCACACATTACCTCAGCTCTGGCAGACAGCACTCGGCATCCGTCACAATCCAACAATTAGCACCGAGGGAAAAAAGTGCACATTAAAAATGAAGTGAATATCAGTGGCCACCCAAGAGTCCAAATACAGTGAGTCACCCTCTAACAAGTGCTCACTGTACCAACATGACCTCCCTGTGCCAGAGAATGTTGTGCCTGTCCACTTGCATTTGTTAAGTCCCTATTAAAGTCCCCATGAAGGCAGCCGGCGGGCCCACCTACCTCGACTGTCCCGGTGGAATCCATTCTCGCACTGCACTCATGTGGAAATAAGCCTGTTTACCACCAACGGGTCACACATGCTAATGAGCGTCTGTTTGTTTTCCACTGTGCTCATGCAGGAGGAAGGGAATTTAGAGGGGAAATAATAGATGATATGCAGACAACAGCCCGGGTGGCTTTGCAGCACTAATGATGAAAAACGTAGAACAGAGAATTAATGGATATGAAATCAGAGCAGGAAATGTGGTCTGACATTTTGATGTTGCTGGGCCTGATCGCACAGAGATACAGAATGTCTGCTGGCCTGGTTTGAAAGTAGTGGTGCAGTTGTGGCTCAGGAATCCCCAGATAGACTGACATTAGACCACAGACAAATAAGCTTTGTCCGATGAACCCCCATCTGACAGGTAAGGTATGATATGGAATTAGATACTTGTCTGCACCATGAACTGTACATCCTACATACAGTCTATGACACAGCAAGAAATCCTCAGAAAAGTCATTTATATCTTCTCCCGTTATTCAAATGTTTACAAAAAGAAATCACAGAAAAGCAAATTCTCATTGTGTTAAGAAATAGTTTGCTTTCATAAATTGATTTTTACTGTCGGCAAATATACAAAACACACATTGATAAACACACACATAAACTTTGGGAACCACCACTACAGCATACAGCAACAAATACATACATAATACACAAAACATATTTCTCCAGCAGAGGTTATTTAATATACTTAGCACTTTAGACTACTTCCCGCCGCTGAGGTGCTCTTGACTCAACCTTCAGCTGTTGTGGAGCTGCCCACTGGTCAACAGGTAAGACTGTGGTTTTCCTGGGCAGCTTCCAGGTGTGAGTTGTGTAAATGTGTAGAGCAGGACATTAGTGAAACACTACTTTGTCATACCTCAGCCACAGTGATTACAGCCACAAAAGTAGAAGAGAGGCCCTGAGTGGAATATTTATATGTAAAACTTTGGAGTATCCAATAAAAAAACACCAACTCATTGTTTTTGTTAGTGTTTTTGTCATTCAGTATATGAATGCATAGGGATTTACATCACTGTTGTCCAGTTTAAATATGGCGGAAAGTGTTCTTGAGTGTTTGATGTAAGGCCCAACACCACCTGCTAAGATGTAAAGTAGACTGTACAATCATGACAGCAGACATTTAACTTGTCATAGTAGGAAAAACAGTGATGTTACTAATGACATTAACGATGGCTCTGTTCTATTCAAGTGTCCCGTTGACACACTGTACACACTGTCAAGAAGAAGCAGCTGCACTGAATTCAGCCAACATTCATTTGATCGTTTACATCGATGCTTTTCCTGCTGCGACGTGTCAAAATGTCTTCACTGAAAAAGGCCCATCGCCTTTTAGATGCATGACTCGGATCCTATCTTTGTGGAGTCTGTGTGGGTTTCATCCCACCGACCAAAGACTTACAAGTGAGGTGGACTGGAGAATCTAAACTCTGTAGATAGAACAAATAAAAAGCCCTACTGTTTCCCCGTCCATGTTGTTTCCCCGCACCAGCTCCCTCATGACCCTGTTTAAGCATGGAGGATTAATACATTCTTATATCATTCATGACAGTATCATCAACTACAATCTTATTATCAGTTACCTCATAATTGATGTATTTGTTGGAACAGCAACGGGCTGAGATGAGCCATGTTAGAATACTGCCTTTCATTGACGGTAACAGTGACACTTACAGAGCTGTATTACACACAAAAAACATTTTACAACACAATGATTTTACTGTAAATAGGCTTATCAGTGGGGTGAAGAAGTTTATACTGTTTGTTATTTGTGGAGACTGTCAGAGGTGTTAATTCAGCTCAAACATTTGGACCATAGTTTTCAATGTGGTTAAGAAACAAATCCTTAAAGAGTGTTGGGGAGGGTCTACTTATGGCCATTGTTCCTTCTGCCTAATGCAATTTTTCTGTGTTTGCAACATATATATTGATTTTTGAGACTTTTTGCTGCTACCTTACGTAATTTTGCTTTTGATGAGACTTCTGTCGATCACAACAAAGAAAGGTGCAGCTGGTGTGACATCACTGCTTTGAGATTTCAAGGCAGCGTGAAGCAGCCGACAAAGGTACAAAGGGTCCAGTAATTACGTGGTGCCTCAGTTGCTGGTGAATTAGTCACAAAGACTGCAACATTATGTAATGTGGTCGGGAAAAAGTCTCAGAACTTCTGATGACACACGAGAAACAGCGTAAAACCCTCATCAAGGTTGCCACTTCATGGGATGTCGACTTTACAACGCTACACGTAGCCTCAAAAACTGTCTCAACAAAAACTAAACATTTATCAGCTTCACTAAACTGCTATACTGTATTATATTCTATGGTGTCTAAAGTATAAAGACGTGCCATGTCAGTATGTTTTGAGAATTAGTAGACATACAATTCTACTAATGTTAATATGAAGCAGAGACACAGAGCAGCTCATATACTGTATGTGCTCCATGATGATAACAGAAGTGAATTTAAGGCACAACATATGCACTAAATTAAGTTATCTTCACATTTATTCAGCCACATTTGCCACACGGCCACATGTCTATTAGAATCCCAGTTTTGAGCCTTATCCTGGTTTTGATCTTATTTGGGATTTGCTGTTTACGTGGAACATGAGTAACCTGGTTACTCATATCCCTGTTTACATGATTCCAGTAACAGTATCCAGGTGTCTTGATCTCTCACCGTCTCAGTCACAATGTCCTGTACCAACACAGCATATTCAGAAACCTGGATAAGGTGTCTGCATGCCCAACACATAACCGGGACACTCCAAAAACCTGATCATAACCGGGACACTCCAAAAACCTGATCATAACCGGGACACTAGTGCGCATGTAAACGAACTCAATGACCTGCCCGGAACTAAAGACTGGAGGTGTTTGTTGGAGGTCGACTGCTGAATGTGGAGACGCAACCGGATGTAACCAACAAAGTCATCCGGCAGCTGAGAGGCCGTGAAGCAGCCAAAGCTAACATCATCTAAACAGCCAGAGTTTTAACATTTCAATAATTACTTCATATTATCACTTGACAGCTCCAAAGAACAGAGATGATTAAAGCCATCTTGATATTTAACAACCACGGGAAACCGCGGCTGATCAGGTTCTATCAGTACTTTGTAAGTATTTGTGGGGGTTTTGTTCAAAACATTAATTATGCTAGCATTTTGTCTGTTGCTTCTGTTCACTCCCTGCCAGCTAGCAGTCAGTTACGAATTAGCTTTTGACAACTTCCGCATAATCATCCCCACCACAAATGTTACCGAGATCTAGATCGGTGTGTGTGTTTTTTTTAAATAATAACCAAGTTAACAACTGACAAATACCGTTAGCCGATGCTAACTTGCACTGGTGTAGGGGAGCAAACCACATAACAGTTAGCTTATGTAGCCCCTCTTTAGATTCAGGTTCCTGTTGTTCAGGCAAACATCTCTTTATATAACATATTTTAACAATGTACACTTCCCTAAGCAGTATTAACCGGATGGGATTTGGCCGTAGATATGATGAAGCAAGTATAAAACACAAGTAACCTTTATGCTTTGTACAAATACACTTTACCTCCGGTTTAGTTAGCTAGTAATGACTGACTGTGGATCAGTGGCTACCTGTCTTTGTAGCTTATAACTGCAGGTAGATTTGGCCTACGTCTTTCACAAAGAATAATGGAGCTAATGTGAACTAATATTAGGGCTCATTAATAATAATAAGTATTGCTTAGCTAGATACTGTTACGTTCAGTTCAGACTGTTCAGCGTGTTCAGGTTAAAGTCAATAGTCAAGGTAATGCAGTTAGAATAACTGTACTTTGTTATATGACAGAAATGGTTTGTCAGGAGATGAGTCTTTCTTAAATAATATTCTTGTCAAGTTCTTTTTTTAATTATTGAACATGAAAAATGTTCAGTCTGATCCACACGTAACCAGGTCTGGTGGTTATCAAGGATTCCATCTAAAACATCAGCCCTTTTCTATGATAGCTGTGAGTGGTCAATGTCGGTATGCATGAAGGATTGATCAGGGTCCTTGTGTAACTTCTACTACTCTGTCAGCAAAGTAAATGTTAAAAACGAGACGTGACTCAAAAGGTAGAGTGAATTTATTAACTTAACACAGATTACACTTCCTAGAATGGTCGGCACTTAGTAGACTGTGTAACGTGTTTTCTTGCAGGCGGAGGACATGCAGCAGCAGATCATTCGGGAGACTTTCCATTTGGTGTCTAAAAGAGACGACAACGTCTGCAACTTCTTGGAGGGTGGAAGGTGAGTATTGCTGTTTTGATAAGAGAATAACTAAGCAGGTATTTACACTATATGCACACCTGAAAAGACTCTCAGATGTGTTTGTTAGTGGTGAGTGACTACCAGAAAAGCTGCTGCAGCTGAACTTTTTTGTTTATGTTGTGATTTTTTTTAATAGAAAGACTGACTTTAAGTTCATGTTGGCAGAGTCTGGAAGGCAGACCTGCAATTTGAGTTCTGATGTGTTATGACTTTTTGACAAAAGTTTAAGGACTAACTACTGTAAACCCTGGGTCACTTTTGTGGGCTTTCTCAGTTTGGTTTGATGTCACTGCAGAAGCTGACATCACTTGGCAGCAAAGATGAGCCGCTGATCAGCAGCTGACAGCAGATGCAGTAGCATGACTTTAACCATTAGATGGAGGCAAACCCACAAAAGTAGACTTGGTCTCAGTCACTTCTTTTCATGTCTCTTATCATTTACATAGCTAACCCCAACTTTTGATTTTATAGCATATATTTATTTGTATGACCAAGTTTCATTCCTGTGGTCACACTTACACACAGCATAAAGCTCGACATGAATTTTCTCGTAAAGTCACATTTTTACCTTCTTGCAGTCTCATTGGTGGCTCCGACTACAAGCTGATTTACCGGCACTACGCGACCCTCTACTTTGTCTTCTGCGTGGACTCGTCTGAGAGTGAGCTCGGCATTCTGGACCTGATCCAGGTCAGCTTCTACTTTATTCAGTTGCTTTCTAGATATATTTAATAGGTGGTTTTTGAAGTCAAATCACATCTCACCTCTTTTCCACATCCCGCTCATATTTGCTCATACAATGGTCCAAGCTCGAAAGGAAGACGTTCTTGTCTACGCAACAAGCCTTCCATTACATTATGCTGTGTTTGACTCTTGGGAAACAGGAGTCATTACTAGTTTCCTTTAATACTGGTGATGTAGGAAGTGAGACTTACTCTACTGTTGATCTCAGTGGAAATCTTTCTGGATAAGACAGTCACGCACTAACAAAATGGAAATGGAAAAACACTGATATCACAGATACAGGCTGTACAGACAGCTAAGTTGTCACGTGAATTGCTGATACACTCTTTTTTATCACAGCTGAAATCGGGCTTCCCATCTCTGTTGCCCCTGTGTGGAAATGTTGTTGCACTTGTGGCAGTGTGTAAGAGACACAACTCGTCCACACATAAAACAATTAGTGCCCATAAAAAGTTAAAAGTTAACCAACATCCATATCAGGTCTGGGAGTGAGTGAGTCAACCTTCTCTGATGTTCCACTGATCAGATATTTCTCATCACAATCCCGTATCATCAATAAAGGAGAATTATGGCGTGTGGAATAAAAGACAAAAAAGCACCCAGGGCGGCGTAAAGATTGAAATTCACAGAATAGGGGGTGACTACCACTGGCAAAAACTTTTCATTCCTTTGTTATGGCCTGTTCCTTGAATATCTCCTCTGCACTCTTGTCCCTCAGTATTACATTGACCAAACCAACACATGATGCAAAAGTAGGAATGCTTTCAATAAATGACCCGTGAAAGTATCATGAATCCTTAAAGGTGTTCAGCTTACAGATTTTAATGACCCCTCACTGACCTGTATCAAACCCAAATGTTTGTACTGATCCACCTACATGGCTTCACCCTTAATATTGTCATTAATATTGGTATTAAATCCAAAACCAGTCACCTTTTATGTAGTTTTTTAAATGTTTACTATGAGGCATAAGTCATTGCACAAACCAGTGACTTCCTGCCATGACTGTCTTTACTTACTTATTCGGAAAACTTATAAGAACTGTGTTAATTAACAATAATACGAATCCCTGAGGAGGTTCAACATTTGTTATGCCTTCAAATATAATCAAAATCTCAAATAATAATCTTCAAAATATATATTTTTTAAACAACATTTGAAGGTTCAGAGGTTCAGTCCTCTCTTCATACAGGTGTTTGTTTGAGAAATGAGATGGTTGACTGTCCAAATCCTCTTTATTGTAGGTGTTTGTGGAAACGCTGGATAAATGCTTTGAAAACGTCTGTGAACTGGACCTCATATTCCACATGGACAAGGTGAGTGTGGAATCTTCTGCACTCTGCTGCTGTTTGTGCCACGGTGTTGTTGAGCTCAGAAGCATACAAGTAGCTTACCTGCTGAATTCTGCCCCTTTCCAGTGTCAGAACAGCCTACACAGTTGTTTCCAGCCTGTGGGACAACAGCTCTTGCATGTGATGTTAATTTGCCGTCAATAAAATGATTACAAGAAATTTCTGCCTTGAACTATGTAGCAGCTGCAGGAAGCGATGACTCAGACACTAGCGGTAAACAAGATTAGTTGGGGCCAGTAGTTGGTCAACTTCTACACTTGAACGTTTATTTTGCCCAGATTTTGGATGACTTATTGGTCAAGCAGATCCATTAGATCAGTTGGCCAAATTCACATGTAAAACTCCTCGGCACAATGTTGTACCTTGAAACATGACGCCCGAGGTAACCAACATCTGTAAGGCTATGGGAACGGTAAGGCCTTTACACACCAAGTTATTTTCATGTAAAAATGTTGAAAACAACCGCACGTTTACTCCATTATGCTGACTGTACGTGTGCCTTCTCCAAAACAACATTTTGTTATAAATGGTTTTGTTTTTCACATTCAATGAGAGGTTCAGATGAGGAGGATTTTTGTATTTATGAATGAGCTGTAGAGAGATATGACCCCGAGGTAATGTGCAGTGTAGTCGTGCGTGTTTGTCTTTTCCATACAGCCGGCTGCTTTTCAGGAGCAGCTGCATTGCTGTAATTGGTCCAGGTCTTTTTGGTGTGTGGCCCAGGATTTTTACTTATACTGTGTATCAAACTGGGCTCCTGACAGTAGACCTCGAAAGAGTGATTCTGCAGCTCTGAAATTCCTCCTTCTCTGCACATTTTCACCCCAGAAGTGAGAGAATCGTCAGTGCCTGAGGGGCTGCATTTTGTTTTGAAATGGGGATTTCTGCAAGGAAGGATGAAGAAATAAACAGTGCTCAAGGTTTCTTCTTGTAAAGGTTTTTTTCAGATGATGGATTTTAAAAGATTGCATTTAAAGTCAGTGCAGGCTCCTTTAGAATGAAGCTCTGTGTTGTTCAGGCTACAGCAAGGTCTCCTTTTCTCTCCCAGGAGCTGAGCTAGAAGTGTTGCTGGAAACTAATCAGACACATCTACGGCCATCTTGATTGAATTTTCCCAGCAGGAAATTGATGTCATGTGGTGCATTTGGGGTTTGGCCTGAGGAATGTTCCAAGATGAGACTTGGAAATATTTCTTCTAGAGAGAAAACCCTTTTCGCTCAGAAGGCTCTCCTAGCTGAACAGCACCCACCCACCCTTAAAATAAACTTAATATTAGTAGTCTCTCATGGAATATGCATATTAATAAATTATAGATTTAGGCTGTTTCACCAGTTTTAATTTCTTTCCCAAGTCCATTTTTTTGCAAGGAGAAAATTTAGGAATACAGTTTTATGGAAAACTATACCTTACAGATTTCAAAGCTGTTCCAGGCATGATTTTTTCCAGTTGATCATCCTTTATTTCAGAGTAGGTCTGTAGTAGAAGACAGTCTCATGTCCCCTGAAATATTTTCTGCCCACAGGAATTCACCAATCTAAACTTAAGAGAGAAATTCAAACTGTCTCCTAGTGAGCGGTGAGTAAGAGCTACTGCGTTCCAGAGAGGACTGAACTCTCCAACTTTACATTCTGCACCTCTCTTATCCCTTCTGTATCATTTGGTATAAAGAAACAGAGATGAGCTGAGTTGCTAAGCAAGACAGGATAAAGGATAAAGAACTGGACCTCACACCGCTTCAAAGAGTCTCATGTTCCCCATCTGGCTGCATTGTGGAGCAGCCAGTGTGTGATTTTTTTTATCATTGCATTTTCTGTCTGTTGGATTTGGCAGTGTATTCTAAATGTTAAGTCACAGCAAGCATGCAAAGAGACCTGATTGTATTGACGTGTGCAGGCTGTCGCTGTGTATTAACTGCTGTGTTATGTTGTGTCTGTCTGCAGGTCCATTATATCTTGCAGGAGGTGGTGATGGGAGGCATGGTGCTGGAGACGAACATGAATGAGATCGTAGCCCAGGTCGAAGTGCAGAACCGCATGGAGAAGTCAGAGGTCAGTCCGTTAGCCACATTTAAAGGACCATGCCAGTGTTTTTGCACGTTTTCGCCCATAGAGTGCAACTTGTGTGAGCGTTCCATTAGTGCTGACCATTTTTAATGCGTATCATAGGCTTTTAGATAGATGAATGTTTTTCTTTTACTTCTTTTTTTTTACTACTTTTAAACTTGGCGCCTACATTACCCACAATGCAACTCGACCGCCGACAGTTCCTTCTGAGATTGAAGTGTGTTATGCTAGTAGTGGCTAATGTAGCCTCAACAAGCCAGAGATGAGGAGCGGGCCACAAAGGTCTGCCACTAAAGGCTAAGACTTTTTTTTTAAATTTTATTTACATATGCAGCAGTATTCCTGTACACAGACAGTCTTTGATGTGTAAAATCATTGGAGTTCCCCCTTTAAATCAACATATTTCTTTGATCATTGTGAAAAACATTAGATTAAAAAAAAGAATACCGCAGCGTCCGAGTCAACTTAAAATGTCGACTGTGGGACGGATATGTCACTCACTACTGATTGGTTAGGGCAAAACAAAATAAGCCCCCTCCACATGAACGCAATGTCAGACTGAAAGAATGAAATGAATCAGTTCAGTCTGATTATCAGACTCACTCACTGATGCTTTTATGTTCAAATCCTTTTTGTTTTGTACTTTGGTAATGCCTTTGCGGGAAAGGGCTGCTACTTTTGGGAAGTTCAGTTTACCTGAAATGTGAGAATAGCATGCCCAAAAGCATCACACTCATGAGCTACTGTATGGTGACTGAAAATGAAACTCAAATGTGGAACATGAAGAAACAAAGGTGAAACATGAACGCTGTCAAAAGGAAACATGGAATTTATTAATTCTTGAATTAAAGGAATAGTACAACATTTTTGATTTGATGAGATGAGAGGGTTAATACCAGAATTGTTTAATTTGTGCAAAACCTAAGTACAAAAATGACACATTGTGGTTTCTTATACTACAGTATTTCTTGGCATGACAGTGAATAAGCATATTTCCCAAAATGTCAAACTATTCCTTTAAGGTTGCAGTTCAGCAACCAAATCTGAAGTCTCACATCTCTGAATTCACTTGTAAACATTTTCATGACAGTCCCTACAACTTACTGTGTACACTGTGATGCTTTAAAAATGTTTGGGAGTAAAGTGTGCTCAATATGTTGTAAGTGGACTAAAACATGCAAAACACTGGTACAGAATGGTTCTTTATGCCTACTCTCATAAAAATAATGACAGAAGTTTTTCCTGTATACAAAAATGATAATGCCAATCATTTTAAAGATGCTATAATCACATAAGGATTCTACACGCGGTGGCTTTAAAGGTGTTTTCCACATTGTTTCATTTTGGCAGGGAGGTCTGTCGGCGGCCCCCGCTCGCGCCGTCTCCGCCGTGAAGAACATGAACCTGCCCGAGATTCCCCGCAACATAAACATCGGAGACATCAATATCAAAGTGCCGAGCCTCTCCCCGTTCTGAGCAGCGTTCCAGCTGAGCTCTGCAGGGCTGATGTACTTACTGATGCAGTTCCCCTCCACCCAGCTCTGCTGTTAATACAGAGAAAACAGTTTTCTATGTGTATTGTGGAACCACTGCAGCTTATTCTCTCTCCTCCCCCTCATTCTTTTCACATGGACGGGAGATAAGCTGTGGATTATTTTTGAGCTCTACTGTATACAAGTTACAGGTTACTCCAGTTGAAGGATTTGCACAGGAATGTAAAGTTTGATTCTGTAAAGCATCAAGAGTAATATTATATCTACTGTATGTATTTTCTGCTATTCTTTCTGTGTCTTTTAATTCTCTAGTTGATTTCCTACTCTGCTGGTCCAGTGTGTATTTCCTTGCACAACTCTAAATATTTGACATTCATCACCGGTTGTCCCTGTCTAAGGTTTGAAAACGTTCCCTCTCTGGAGTGAGCTTTTTGGACTCGACACAGTTCACTGCAATACGATCCCTTGGCCTTTGTATTGGGCTGTAATTACTCAAACACATCTTTATCTCCTGTTCCAAGTGTGTGTTCATACAGACCGGGATTAGACGCCTCTGCTTGGCTCTCATCACTGTTTATTTTTCCTTCTCTGTAATATATCGTGTCTCTGACATCATTGTGATTTGTGAATAATATTATTTGTTCTCCTGGGTGCAGATTGTGCTCAGTATGGCAAATGTAAATGCTGTTTAGTACCAGCCAAGTTTTAATGTGCTGTCATAGTATCTCGCCAACATCTATTCAGAGAGACAGCAGACTAACTCTGACCTTTTTTGGATCTTTATGTGTTTGTATAAAGTGTGTTTGTGTCTTATTGGCTGTGTTTAGTGTTCAGATAAAATCAGATTCAGACTGTCATTTAAGCCAGGGGTTTTCAAAGTCTGAGACTGTGGGCCTCCCCTCAGACAAAGCTTGGAAAAAGGCGCCCCCCCCTCCTTAGTTTACTTGCTTAGTTTGGGTTATTCCTGGATGCCTATGGGACCATGATTATGTTATTTGATCCCATAGACACTCAACAATTGAGCCAAGATAACCTAATATTGCTGTTTGACAAAACTTCTGACTACACCAAATACATAAAAAAGGTCTGTCCTGAGGCATTTATTAGTTTCTGACTCTGGGAAAGTGGGAAAAACAGTAAAATTCCCCAAAACTACTGTATCTCTGAACTACCAAATTCTGTTTTATGTAATCTCCTTTTGATAACTAATGTAATATTTTTTCATTTCCATTCACTGAGCCCCCCCGAAACTGTATGGAGCCACCCCCCCGGGGGACGCCCCCCTCACACTTTGAAAACCTCTGATTTAAGCCATACTCTGCTTGAGTTTTACCATTAAGCCACCTGTCAAGCCTCTCAAGGAAGGCGAATGTGTCCGTGTCAAAGACATTCCTTGCCAAGATAAATAAAAAGAAAAAAGCGAAAATGCAAATCCCTGTGGCTGTGCTTTGTTGTGCACCAGCTCATTCACAACAACCTGGAGTTTTTCCTCACATGTCAGCAGGTAAGCTGAGTCACCAGGCTGTGGTCGACTGGCATCATGTGAAACTTTCATCTAAATGGTCAGAACACTCTGTACCTCTGAGGATCATCTGCGGCGAGGTCTTTCTGCTCGGCCACAGTGAGTTAGCAGTCTTGTTGATACAGCCGCATTCTTTCAGTCCCCCTTCCCACTAATTTAGGGATTTTTTTGAGGGGGGAAATTGAGGGAGTTGTTCCCTCCCTACATCCCTAGGAAAACCTGTGGTAGCCTCTCGCCACCTCCCACCTCCGCCCTCACAGATGCAGACTATGAGTGTTTCACATCAGCCAGGATCATTCCAACTCAACTTCTGCGTCTCATGCAGACTTAAATCAGGGCTTGCAGTGGACATCCAGCGGGCTTTGGTATGTACTGTTTTCCCCCACGTCTGACATGTTAATTTATCCAACATGCTGCATGCCAAGGCGCTCCTTTTGTTGCATGTTGTGTTTTCCTTCACAGCAACACTTCTGTGATAGCCTGTGTGTTAGCTTTACAGCTTTTGGCGTCTGGAGCCTTGTTGCGCTGCTTCTCTTGCACTGAAGAAGGTTTCTTGGAATTGGTCTGCAACAAAAGGGTTCACCCCTGACTGTTCGCAAATGGTGCATGGATGCAGTATAGACATAAAATGTCCACTGTGAAATGCTGTTTATGGAAATCAGTATCAATAAAAGGATCATTGGCCTCTAAAGTAAACACAAAGTGGCCAGTTGAGAGTCTTTATTGCTTCGCTTTCTCCCTCATTGCTCATTTCAGTTAAAATGAAAGATCTACACATAACAAGGCTACTATAGTAACCATTCTTTCAGTGGTGTGCAAACGGTAAATAACACTTGTGCAATGCAGTTGTGAAATGCTTGTTGCTTTAACCAGAAGACAATTCACCATGGGTCCTGGTTTGACTTCTTGGGTCTGCTGTGGATTTATTGGTTGTCTGTCAACATCCAGCGTGGGCTGTACTGGATGTAAACTCTGCAGCTCCACAGCTGGCTGAAGCTTATCTGTACAGTGTGGAGCTGTACAATGTGTGAGACCATACAGAGTTGATGGTGTAAGTCACAAGTTCATGTGCAGACCAATAATGCCAAAGTGTGTGTGTGTGTGTGTAGATACTAAAAGGTATTTTACCTTCACGTTCTTGAGATAAGATGAACTTTATTGATTCCCAGCAGGAAATCTGGTCGTAATGGCAAAGGACAAAGTGTGAGAGAAGAGATAAATGATGCAAACAAGATGAGTGTGTGTGTGCTGGTGATGTATTCCTCCATGTTAGCCAAACTAAGAAGTATCATATATACATGTGCACAGGGTATATTGTACAGAGCATTTAACGTCATATGATAAGAAACGGGTCCTGGCACAAGTTTTGGCCAATAACAATACACAGTGCTTGCAGGGAACCAAAGAGGAGAGTCTGTTAAAATCACACCATGAAACAGAGAGACAAACAAACAGACAATGGTCACGTGGCTCTTTTGTTGTCGTTTTTTACTCCAAGAAAATATGTGATTTTGTGAGTGCAAGATAAACATTCCCACTCACAAGATTATCCCGCTCTGTGCTGGCCAGGGGAAAGTGCTTCGGATCTGTTTGGGTTTATATTGCTTATTAACTCGGCCCAAAGGGAAATTTGGGCCATTAGAAACATTAATCTAAGAGACTGCTGATTCATTTGCACTATACTTTCTTGTGAACCCCTGCTTACTGATTTCACAGACGGATTGTGCTTCACCCTGTCATGAAAAGCCCAACCTTTCCATTATTAGGAATTTGTAATTAAAAT
>NTHP01000003.1:616692-678076 GCA_003416845.1 Oplegnathus fasciatus | reverse complement strand
TGTTTTACTGTATGAAAAACGATCATGCCATAGACGTGTAATTTCTGCTTTTAAATTTAGAGTCACTACAAAACAGAGCTAAAAACCAACCCATTACACAGTAACTGCACTCTGGCTAAAGCTAAAGTAGGAGGCTATATCAAGCAGAAGCTAGCTTGTGAGATAGTTGCAGTTAGCATGAGCTAAAACCAAAGCTAAATTTACTTATTTTTAAATGTTCCTCTAGCTGTTATCTGTGAATGAAAAACATACATTTTTATAAACTGACATATTAGTAAGTCAGTTTGTTATTCCACATCACTAAATGAGGCAGCAGCTAAATCCAGTCATGATGGAGAAAAACACCCACTTCAACTCCTGCTAAAGCTAACTAACGTTAGCTTAGCAGATCTCTGTAGCTGCCATCTCAGCTTTTGATTTGTAATGAATTTCATTAAGCTACCTTAAATCACACACTTAATGTACTGAATTGTTAATTAATTAATTAATGTATTGATTTCACTGAAAATATCAATAATAGCCTACTCTGACAAACAGCTAGCAGACATTTAAGTCATATAGCTGTTGACTGTAAATAATCAAAATAAAGTTTATTTTCTGAAAACAATCTATTTAAAATGGAAAGCTGAAAGAACACATTTTGTTTGTAGAAACTGCATTTTCACGTATTCAGTGAGAATTATTTCCTCCATTTTTTTCCCTATCAAAGGTTTTTTGGGGAAGTTTTTCCTTATCTGAATCGAGTCTAAGGACAGAGGGTGTTGTATGCTGTACAGATTGTAAAGCTCCTTGAGGCAAATTGTGATTTGTGATATTGGGCTCTATAAATAAAATTGACTTGACTTGAAAGTGACTTGAATTATTCAAAGACAGAGTATCTGCATTTTTACCAGTATTATATAAGTTCTGTGGCGAAGTCTTGGGGTAAAATAATCAGCCTAAAAAGGTATAAAATGAAGGCATTACAACCTTTCCGTTGGTTTGCCGTCCAGCCTGAAAACTTTTAACCCTTTTTTTCTAAACTTCACTGCATCTGTAGTTACTGCTCTCCACCTTTGTAGGGCAGAATAGTTTAGTATATAATTACAAGACTTTTTAAAAAAGCAATTGGTAAATAATACACAGATCATTACTACAGCACAGGCACTGCATGGCAGGAGCTCAGATGGCTGAGAGCATGTTTCACATAGAGAGACGTTTGTGTGGTCTTGGTCTGTAGAGAGTTTAATCAGATTCACCTATTGGGTGTTGAGTTCACATAGCAGTGGCTGTGGAGGATTGTTTTTGTTCTTCGTGTTTTTTTGCTGCCTGAAGGACTCATTGATCTTTTCAGCCTTGGTATCTTTCTTAATAAAATTGTAGATAACCCTGATAAAATGTGCCTTATCACTGCTGCACCTCGTTTGGTCTATTGAACAAGGTGTCAGTTTTTGTTGTTTGATCGTCTCATTTATTGCTGCCTTATCTACAGTAAGTAATAGGCTAAAATAACAAGACAGGTTAGAATTAATAGGAAATCAAATTTCCATAATAATTAAAATGACTTTTTCATTAAAAGCTTAGTACCTTTATCACAAGGGATGTCTGTTACCACCATAATAATCCAATGGAGAATTATCTGTATGCCAATAAAGTCTAAAAACAGATGCCTACGCATGTGATTGACGTAGACTGGGTGTACCTTCAGTCAGTTGAGGTAAACTTGTTTCCAAATATAGGTTCTTGCAACAAAGGAAATCTTATCTTTATCTGTAGTCTCTCACTATCATAAAAGTGTCATAGATAGACTATATACAATGCACCATGTTGTAGATTAACCATCAAGTTAGTTACTAATCTAAGACAAACCAGTATGTGCTGTTCACCAAAACAAAGTGCCACTTTTCAATGAGGTTTACTTTATAAGGGATTTATAAGTTGTAGCTAAAGGCTTTATAAATACTAATACACGATAAATCATTAATAGAGCAGTGTTTGGATTGACAGCTGGTGAATATATTCCTCCAGCCTTACATACATATACCTTTTTAGGTACCCCTGCTTATCATCACAAAGACCTGTTATAGAAAGAAGTTATAGCGCATCTTGACCAAAATCTGTTTATTACCAGTGTATTAACATTCACAACTCCAGTATTGATGGTTTATGAGAAATCCAGAAAGGCATGACCCTTTACTAATCACTTACTAGCATTTTGGACTGCAGGTGTAATAGCTAATTAGAAAGTAAGTCATTACTAAAAAGGTCATGGGTTCACACATCAGGTGTGCAATTGTAAATCTTACTAATAGAAATGTTAGTTGTGGACTTTCAACAACAGCAACAGATAGTCTTCATCAGCAGGTGGTTTGCCCAGTTGTCATGGAGATGGCTCAGTTGTCATCACGTGAAGAGTATACAACTTCAGTCAAGGTCCAAGGACAAGAATAAAGTTAAATGCTCAACATGAAGTTTCAATTTTTAATCCTGTTAGTATTATATTAAGTATGTCCTATTACAAAGTGGTAGCAAATGTTTAATAGATACTTCTGTATACTAAAAGTATTTTATTATCAAACTATTTTTATGTATCATAAAAGATATCACAGTTGTAAGAAATAAAATACTCGTGGGGTAGTTTATTGACCAAGCCAACGCACCTGCTTATGAACAACTGACAGATCTGCTGACATCACTGTGGTTACTGACAATGCTGGGTGTTTCTCATGTGCTCCACATGTACAGTACCATGAGAAAAATCTGTACGTGCTATCAGATAGGCAGGATGATAGGAAGGGTGTTTCACCAGGGAAAAAAGGTACACTCAGGAATTTTGTACTTCAAATGGTAGAAATAAAAAGTGACAAAGTACGCTTTGAGTTTGTGTTATGTTCTGTCATGTATGTCAGTATGCTCTGTACCAGCACATAGTACCACAGCTGATCCCTGTGCAGTTACTGATAATGTAAAGTGATTTTGATTTACAGTAGAGCAGGAGGGCCACTTAGGCCAGCAGAATTATGTCACTGGTCAAATTTGGTGTAATTATTTGAGAAAGTTTTAGCTAGTTAGTTTTAGCTTCAGTGTACAGTTTCTTTCATTGGGAATAAACTCCAGACCTCCTGGATACAAACTAAATGGAGGTACTACAGATTGTCCCGTATAGAATGAATAAATATCCTTTTAATGATTTTTCATTGAAACTCTTACCTTCTCTACATCTTCATGAACATTTATGGTATATAGTGTGTGAGTTAGGATTACATAAAACATGTCAGACTGCTGGGAATATCAAAGAGTGTCAGGGCAAGATATCAGTTGTAAATGTTGCTTAGTGATTTAACCAGATTAACCAGGGTCTGTTTTGTAATGTCACACTTTGATCTTTGTTCCAATAAAATTCTTCTTGCCTGTAAAGAAGTGATAGTTAACATGATCTGTTTCCACCGGGACAGTATTGTCATGATCATTGTCCACCCTGCTGGTTGTTGTTTTTTAGAAATAAATGACACACACAGATGACTTCATGACAAAGTGAAATAGAAAATACTACTACCAGAAAATATACTACAAGTCAAACACTTACCACAGATAAAAGGATAAAAGGAGAAGTAATATCCCTCTTAAAGTTTAAAAAAGTTAAATTGATAAACCAAACGCAACTTTCCTAAATTCTTTCCTTTCTTTCTGATTGTATACCATTAACTCTGGATTTTTTTCTTTTTTATTAATTTGTCATTGTTAGAATTGATCTTCATCACCTTTGACTTTACTGTATTTGGTTTTGAACCAGTTCTGATTGCTGAAGTTGAATGCAGTGATATTTGGCATATGGCATTTGACAGGAAAGCTAAGTCATCTTTTTGCTCCCACGTTGTTCAATGTATATAGCAATGGTAACATCTGGCAACCTTGCTTTACAATCACTGATCACTGAGAACTTTTCCATGAGCCTTCCTGCATGGAAAACTTTGCAATGCATGTTATTATATGAGTTTGGCATGATGTTGGGGAACCTCTCTGGAGTGCCATAGTGAAAACAAAAGGAATGTAAGGCAGCTGTGAATACACTTAATTGATTTCCTGGTGACACACAATCTAAAACGCTGTATGAAGACCAGTTGAGGAATGTAATGATTTATTCATATTAGATAATACTGTACCGGTAGCACATACAGCAGAAACAATGAAATTACAATTCATATAGTGACATACCATTACTATAGTGCACATATAGTGAATCTTTATGAATCAAAGAGATGCTGAGGTGCAGACTAAATGACCAACATCTTACCATCTTTCCATTTCTCTTAGGTGTTATGAAAATGTCTTTTTTGCCATGTTAATAGCTCAACCATTAACTGAAAAGGGAAGAGACCTGCTGTGCTGGACAAACACAGACTGAGACCCCTCAGAGTTCTTCTCTGACCTCCTGAATCGGACATGGGGAAAGTCTACTATGTCAGTAAAAATGTGGGCCTCGGGCTGCTTGTACTGGCGGCCAGTGCTCTAGCTACGATTGTCGCCCTGTCCATTGCCTACGACAAGGAAAGGGCCAAGAATCGAGGCAAGCCTGGAGATGGAGTAACAGACAGCACTAGCATGCCTACACCTCCCACCACTCCCTTCACCCCAAAGGAGCCCTGGGACCACTACAGACTTCCGGACTCCCTCGTTCCTGTCTCCTACAATGTGACCCTGTGGCCCCGGCTGGAGCCCAACG
The DNA here is from genome assembly GCA_003416845.1 of Oplegnathus fasciatus. Classification (NCBI taxonomy): domain Eukaryota; kingdom Metazoa; phylum Chordata; class Actinopteri; order Centrarchiformes; family Oplegnathidae; genus Oplegnathus; species Oplegnathus fasciatus. Next base: position 673,374 of record NTHP01000003.1, on the reverse strand, counting down.
CAGACGACATGTACATCTTCACTGGATTATCAGCGGTGGTCTTCAGATGTGTGAAGGAAACAGACCTCATCATCATCCACTCCAATAAGCTGAACCTCACCACCTTCAATGGGCGCCATGCTAAGCTGAGTGGTCTGGGTGAAGCCACTGCGCCTGCCATACAAAAGTCTTGGCTTGTTGAGAAGACAGAGTATCTGGTTCTTCAGCTACGCAGCAGACTAGCTCTTGGAGTGTCATATGTACTTTACACTGAATTTTTGGGGGACCTGGCAGATGACCTGGAAGGCTTCTACAGGAGTGAATATATCAAGGATGGTGTGAAGAGGTAAGCAATGAGATAGCATAGCATAATGATGAACCATCATCGAGCTCTTGACAGTTAATTTTCATGGTTCCAACGTTTTTCTTGGTGGGACTTTGGAGTATTTTGCTTGGTTGATGTTAATGTTTAATTGGAACATTTTGCAGAGTTGTCGCCACCTCGCAGATGCAAGCAACGTATGCCAGGAAAACCTTCCCTTGCTTTGACGAGCCAGCCATGAAAGCCGTCTTCAATGTCAAAATCATCCACGACCGAGCCACTGTGGCTCTGTCTAACGGCAGGGAAATTGGTTAGTTTTAGAAACACAAAATGCTGTCCTTTCAAATTCTTGTTCCGTCCTAATTCTCTGTGGAAGCTGGGTCAGTACAAAAGCAAATTGTAAAATCAAATCAGAATAGAAAACATATTGAAAATAAAATTTGATTTCAAGTCACTGCAATATAAAGAACACAACTGGTGGTTGGTGCAAGATATTTCATAGGTTTGTAATAAAAGCCAACAACAAAAACATATGTGCTATGTGTGAGATAGTTTCATTGTAAATAATTAATAACTAGGACATGTTAATGCTAACAGAGTGTCAGAGTCTAACTCTTCCCCTCTCTGAACAGACACAGCAGACACGGTCATTGATGGTGTGAATGTCAGAGTGACTACATTTGAGCCCACAAAGAGAATGTCCACATATCTGCTGGCATTTATTGTCAGTGACTTTGCTAACATTCAATCAACCCAAAACAACAATTTGTTGGTAAGCTTTTTCTGTTTCCTGTATCTGTTTACATTACCAGTGTGGTCAGCATGCAAATCACAGACCAAAAGCAGTACAAACAACCAGTGTTAATAATGACAAGGGTCGGAGGTCACATTATCTAGATTACATTCCTGTGACCCCAGAATCCAATAAAAATCTTAGGACAAAGAGAAGATTTTTTAAATTTGTTTTTGTGGACTGAAAGCTGTCAAATTCTTTGCAGATTCGAATCTGGGCTCAAAGAAAAGCCATAGATGACAAGCAGGGTGACTATGCTCTCAACGTTACAGGGCCCATCCTTCAGTTCTATGAGCACTACTACAATGCAACATATCCGCTCTCCAAGTCAGGTAGGTTACTCTGCATACTTAGACAAACATTTTCCTGTGAAGCATTTAGTCTTTCCAATCTGAAAGAAAACATTTTGTTCAGTGTGTGCAAGCTTTGCACATTTGCTGTTGGGCATTTTAACCTGTATTTTGAAGGACTTCCAGTAAGTAGAGTAAGTTTCACTTTTTAGATCAACAACATTACAAGGAACCATTAATAGTTAATCAACAAGAGTCTACAGCCACGCTAGCAGCTCTGTGAGGCTGTACTAAGGCAAATGCTAACGTCAGCATGCTAACATGCTCACAATCACGCTGCTGATGTTCAGCAGGTATAATGTTTCATGTTTACCATCCTAGTTTAGCATGTTGTCATGCTAACATATGCTCATTAGCACTAACCACAAAGTACAGCTGAGGTTGATGGGAATGTCATTATTTTTGCAAGTATTTGGTCGTAAACCACAGTAACATTTTGACCTGATGTTGGCGCTACATAGAAAGTTAAGGGATTGCAAAAGTTATCACAATTCATCCTGAGGGGGGCATGAATATCTGTACCAAATTTCATGAGAATCTATCCAGTAGTTGTTGAGACATTTCACTCACAACCACAAATGTCAAATCTCATAGTGGTGCTAGAGGAAAAGTAAGGGGATCGCCAAAGTCATTAGGATTCATCCTCTGGGGACCATGAATGTCTGTACAAAAATTCATGGCAATCCATCCAATAGTTGTTAAGATATTTCAGCGAATAAGTATAAATAAATCCTGAATATGCTCTATTGACTCTGTTGTTCCAAGATCTATTTAAAAACCTTGGTTATCAGCAAACATATATACTTCATGACTCAATTCAACAGGTCAATAGATCCTACTGGTCAATCAATCATCAGTTAATCAATCAAGTCATAATTGCATGTTTTCCAGAATATTTCAACCTCACTTTCTGTCAGTAACTTCTGTCAAATACACCCTGTTGATGGTGAACAACCCAACAACTGAAATTTTATTGAAACAATCACTGATTGGTGGATCAGGTATTTGCTAAATTTACCAACATATATGCTTATTATGTTAAAAATGTCTGATATGCAAAGTAACATTAAAATACTGAATGTTTTTTATTGGTGTGACATTCTCTAACTTCAAAAGGCAATGGATCACATCAAGGCTAAGTGCACACTGTTATGGCTTTGGTGGCCCATTTTTTAAATTAAGATTTCATTTCTGATGAATCTCTGATGCCCTTGTCCTCCCCAGATCAGATAGCTCTGCCCGACTTTAATGCTGGGGCAATGGAGAACTGGGGTCTGGTCACATACAGGGAGACGGCCCTGCTCTTTGACCCCGTCATGTCCTCCACTGGAAACAAAGAGAGAGTTACAACCGTCATCTCCCATGAACTTGCACACATGGTAGGCCATAATATTTCAGCCAAGTTGCTGTCATCACATCATTTCCAGTTTTACTAATCAGGAGAAAAATCTTATATTGAGTTGAAATAGAGGGTTGTAATCAGGTCACTCAATGTCAAACTCAATCTCTGCTAGGTCTTACTCCACTCTTGGGAAGAACACAGTTTATTTATGTTGTACACATAAACTTAGCCAGAGTACTCAACCTCCCTTTGCAAAAGCAGATGACAGATAATCACCTGGGGACAAATGAACCCTGCTCCCTTTTAGATGTATTTAAAACCTGACATCATAAGTGATGTGAAATTCTGTGGTTGGGAATTTTCTTAAGCCCCAGTTTTTATATTTCTTGGAGTTCAGTGGAACTTCAGTGGTAATGTTTGCCAAAGTCTTAACTCACTGTGGCAGAACCCTTTATCTCTTTACTCTTTATGTGTTGTGTTTTTATAGTGGTTTGGAAACCTGGTGACTCTGCAATGGTGGAATGACCTGTGGTTGAACGAGGGCTTTGCATCATACGTGGAGTACCTTGGAGCTGACTATGCTGAGCCCACCTGGAACATAGTAAGAGCCACGCTTGTACCCTCAAAGACAGTGAACCTTGACAAGCAGAGAAGTACTGTTAAAGATATGGGTCAGAAAACCTGTCCTAACTCATCTCTCTGCTTGGCTGCAGAAAGACCAGATCATACTGTATGACGTGCACAAGGTGTTTGCTGTGGATGCCCTGGCTTCCTCCCACCCGCTGTCCCGCCGAGAAGAGGAGGTCAATAACCCTGCTCAGATCAGCGAGATGTTCAACACCATCTCCTACAGCAAGGTCTGCTCCTCAGACAGAATTTTCAACAGTATCTGATGCAGGATCTTATACAGATATAGAGTATTTATTTCAATTCTGCCCGTTCACATTTTTTCTCAAAAGTATTACAGGCAATATAGCTAACTCGGTTCATTTTTTTTATGCGTAATGAGCCCTCTAATTGAAAATACTCAAAAAATGAGGCAATACCTTATGACACTGGTATAATTTTAAGCCAATTTTGATTTTTTTTATTGTCCTTTTAGGTAGTTTTACCTGATCTATTCTCCTTTTTTTGAATTCCCAGTAAAATGCATTTAGCACAAACACCCAAAAAAACTACAACACCTTTGTATCAGAAAATATTCAATATGTTTCTCAGTTTTAAGTCTTTTTTCCATTCATCCAAGCCTGAATGTTGTCATTTCTACCTGAGGAGCCATATTGTACCATCAGGGAAACATCTTGTTTTTTAGTATTCCCTTTGGATTGAATGCAAAATCTGCCATTTTGAGAGGTTCAAGCCAACCAAATTCTGGTGGTTTCTGTGTTTGTTGTGTTCAGGGAGCGGCGGTGCTCAGGATGCTGTCAGAGTTTCTCACTGAGCCTGTGTTTGCCAAAGGACTCAGTGTGAGTAGTAACTCTGTTATGAGGTCTCATCACATAATTACTACTGCCACTGTGTGTGTGTGTGCAGTGGTAGTGACAGAGTCTGTGGGTATGACGGATCAAGCCAAATTCATCATATTGTTGTCTGACTTGTGGGTGTGAGCAAACCACAGGATTACTGAAGATTATTCGCTTTAAATTTATAAGTCATCACTTTCTGTGTGCAGTGGTTTCTCTAGGTTCAAATTCTGACTGATAACACGGCATGTTGTGTTTAAACATGTTGCCTAATGCTTTACCTGCTGTTCTTCTCAGTCTTACCTGAACACATTCGCCTTCGGCAACACAGTGTATACAGACTTGTGGGACCACCTCCAACAGGTTGGTACAGTTAAAAAGAGTTATCTGTTACAAATGTGTTGTGATTTCACCTGGCAATGTGTTCTTGTGTGTGTGTTTCTTCTTAAATTCCTACCACCCTCTGTTTGTTGTCAGGCAGTTGACAACACACCAGGTTTGCATATTCCTCACACCGTCCACAACATCATGAACCGCTGGACTCTTCAGATGGGCTTCCCAGTGGTCACTATTGACACCCGGACAGGAAGTATCACCCAGAAACACTTCCTGTTGGATCCAGAATCTATAGTGGATAGGCCCTCTCAGTTCAAGTAGGAATCAGTTTTTATGTCCTGTAAGTTCCATGTAGACAATGAATGAAGAGATTCCTATATTCGCCATTTGGATAAATGTCTACCTCAAAACCTCTGTAAGGCTGTACTTATGCACAGCAGTGCTTCAAGCTAAATGCTAACATGGGCATGCTAGCTTGCTCAAAAAGACAATACTGATGATAAGCAGGTGCAATGCAGCAAAGAACAGCTGAGGCTGATGGGAATGTAATTAGTTTTGCAGGTATTTGGTCATAAACCAAAGTAAGTAAATTGAAAGTTTGACCTGATGGTGGCGCTAGATGAAAAGCAAGAGGATCACCAAAGTTATCACAATTTATGCTGAGGGGGACATGAATGCATGTACCAAATTTTATGGCAATCTATTGAATGGTTTTTGAAACATTTCACTCAAATCCACAGATATAATCCTGGTGGTGCTAGAAGAGGAGTCATTCATCCTCTGGGGACCATAAATATCTGTACCAAATTTCATGCAATAGTCAGACAGAAATACAGACCAACAGTCTGACATTGACATCCATAGAGCCTACTGTAGACGCTAACATGGCTGAAAACCAATATTCTTCCACCGTTTTTATCTCTGCTTCTGTCCAGTTACATATGGTTTGTCCCAATTAAATGGATGAAGACAGGTGTGGAGCAGCAACAGTACTGGCTCCTTCAGAAGACAGGTATGGCCACAGTAGCACTGTTCTTCTCTATTAGATCAGCATACTAGAGAAGAAAATACTTGAAGACTTGAGAGCTGAATATTTTGCACACGTGTCTTGAATATTTTTCACCAGACACCCACAGTCCGATGAGAGTGTCAGGAGAGGACTGGGTGCTGGCGAACACCAATGTATCTGGGTACTTTAGGGTGAACTATGATCTTGACAACTGGGGTCGCCTCCTCTCCCTGCTCAACACCGACCATCAGGTGAGTCACATGCCCATTAACCTGTCGAAAGCTGCAGCGGCGGTTTTGTTTGTGCTGTATGTCCACTTTCAGATGAAACACAGGAAAGGGTACTTTTACATTTTAATGATGGTTGCAGACTTCCCCACTCAAGTTCAAGTTCAAAATTTAAGTTTATTTGTCATTCCAACTCAAAAGCAGATGCTGGCTTTGGGTACATAGGCCAATTACATAGCTGATACTGGATGGGGTTGGTGTGTACATCCCAATGGGCCAAACAAGTAAAAATACATTTTGATGCATCGTTCTACAGATGAGAATGGACCCAGAGAGCAGAGCCTGTCAGAGGGCAAAGTCTGGATGAAATAGAATGGCTTTATGAAACATATTTGGATTTTATTTACTTGAACTATTAATTTGTTGCTCTGTTCCAGTTCCACAGAGCTTTTATTAGTTCTGTTTAATCAGCAATGTGCTGGTTTTGGCAAATTTCATTCTTGATATTGCATTTTCAGTTGGTCTTAAATTTGAACCCCCTGATCCCAGTATTAAATGTGGTTTCTGAAACTGCAGACACCAAGACTGCATAAGGAAAGATTAAAACTAAGTTATCATGACCTTTTTGCAGAAGTAGCGGCTGTTCTGTTTGCTCCACCACACGGGCTTGGTTGTCTGTGTGTGTGAATATGAACATGTATGTGTGTGTCATTTCTTTCAGGCTTTATCAATCATCAACAGAGCACAGATCATAGACGATGCCTTCAACCTAGCAAGGTAAAGAAAAATAAGTTTTTAAAGTATTAAATCCTTCATACATTGTATGTCTGCAAAGTATACAAAGGATTTGCTCCCTTTGCGTAGAGCCAAAATAATCAATACAACATTGGCCCTGAGAACTACCAAATACCTGTCCAAGGAAAGAGACTATATCCCCTGGGAGTCAGCTCTGAGAAACCTCGACTACTACATCCTCATGTTTGACCGCACTGAGGTCTATGGAGCTTTACAGGTTAATGCTGCTTTATTACTAATATTGCTCAGGTCAGGAGAAGTGTATAAAGGGAAACGACTGTACATAAAAACTATTGCTGAGATGTTTTTATTTTAGGCATACCTCAAGAAACAAATCCAACCACTTTTTGAGCACTTCCGGACGATTACAGCTAACTGGACCAAAGTACCTACAGGACACACTGACCAGTAAGATTTTTTATACCAGAAGATGTATTTTTAAAGCAAAATGCGAGTGACTTACCATTTGGTGACCTCATTTAATTCAATGCAACATTTAATTTGGATTGTTACCTTTTCCACAAGCCTCACACAGATTGGATATTGTCATGCTATATTGCAGTTTTTTCCCAGTTTTCTCCAACATCTCCCTTCGCAGGTATAATCAGATCAATGCTATTGGAATAGCCTGCAGTATGGGTGTGGAGGGTTGCAGGGAGCTGATCAAAAGCTGGTATAGACAGTGGATGGAAAATCCACATCACAACCTGTGAGTGCAGAGCAGTGTTTTAAGATTTCATTTTCGCACAAATTTGACTGCTGGACTATTTGTGCAGTCTGTGTTAATTCACCCCAGACCAGCCAGTGAAACAGCTGTACAAACGTTAGCTGTAGCTAGTAATGTACACAGCGACTGCGTGTGAGCCTGTGTGTTTGGTATTAATTTTGTCATTTACCGTATGTTTACCTTAATGTTGACCAGGATCCATCCCAACTTGAAAAGCACTGTTTACTGCGCTGCCATAGCCTACGGCGGTGTGGAGGAGTGGGACTTTGCCTGGAGAATGTTCAGGGACGCCACTCTGGCATCTGAAGCTTCCAGGCTCAGGTCGGCCATGGCCTGCTCCAAAGCACCTTGGCTTTTGAACAGGTGCGTGCTACATCCAGATTTGTGGGAGTATCTTGGAATCCTGAATGAGACACTTGCCTACGCATGTACTCTACCACTGTACAACACTGTAAAAGTTACATTTATGTAAAGGTGGAGAATTTTTTATCTAGTGTGTAGATCACGTTTCACTTATTTTCTGTGCTTTCAAAGACACTAACTTGGTTGATTAATAAGAATTAAATTCACTTGATACGTTGGATACTTGAACATTGATCTGAAATGTCGTTCCAAGACAAGATAGCCACCATTTGACAAAAAAGTTTCACTTGGGGTTTTCCTGTAGAATGATTTAAAGTGAGACTGTAAATTGTCTGAACAGCATCCACTTTGGCCACAAGTAACAATTACAGGACATTGTCACATAAAAATCATTGAAGCTTTTATTCATAACATGCTAAAGTGTAGAGCTAACAGCGGTAGGGGGGTAATGGTACACAAAAATTATGGTTCGGTATGTACCTCGGTTTTGGGGCCATGGTTCGGTACAGCAGCGACAACTGTTACTGTAACAGTTACTAGCATATTGTCAATAAGAAAAAATAAAAACAAAAATAAATAGTCTAACCTGTTGATAATTCCTGAACAACTGCAGCTAGCTCTCATTTACAGAGGCAGGCACAACGGACTGACTAAAATGCACACGTGAAGGCACATTGTAGCGGGGCTCAAGCGCTTTGACCATACGTATGTTTAAATCCTGTATTCATCATACACACCGAGTGTGTGTGTGTTTGTGTGAAAACCCAGTCTCTCAGAACTCACCAGTTAAAATATTTACTACTAACACAGACCAATCTTCACCTTAATCCGTGCCACCTGGAGCGAATTTGCATCTGTTCACCTGTTCACACCCACTTGTGCCTTTCTGTTGACTTTCATGCAATTGTGCCGTGTCTAAAATTTGCTACTATTTTAGGATAGTAGGTTACCTTAACACAACTCCCGAACCTCCACGTGTTTAAAATATTCAATGATCTTCAGCTGAGTTTTCTTCTAAATGTATTAAAATAGTGTTTTGGAAATGATATCTTCATAATGAAAAGTTTTGGTTGAGCCAGGTATCTGGAGTACACCATAGACCCAACTAAGATCCGCAAGCAAGACGCCACCTCTACCATCACGTACATCGCCCGAAACGTTGTGGGGATGCCCCTGGCCTGGAACTTCGTCAGAGCAAGATGGGACTACATTTTCCAGCAGTAAGAGCTCACTCCTCACAGGAGGGTTTGTTGGAAAAACAGTGAGCACTCTCAAGGAATGAATTAAGGAAGGAAGAGAATTTAATACACAGAATCCACAGCTGCTCTCAACTGAGTGTAAAAGTTAAAAATGCTGACGATTTCTAGGTAGAAATGTAACTTCTCCAAGTGCACATGGTGCTATTTTTCCTTAATTTACTCACCTAGTTTGCATTTCCTCAAGTCTGCCCAAGGTTGAAATATAGTCAAGAGTTTTTGGCAATGAGCCTTTACACGTGACCAACACCACCAGACTTTATTTGCAGACTTTCTTGTCTACTGGGACATTTATCTGGTGTTTTTCCAGAAGGATGTTCAATGAGATCAACAGCAGGATATGACCATTTCCCTTTTGCTGATCACTACATATTTAGAGTGAACAGCATCTTTCTGTTTTTCATTTAGGTATGGAAAAGGATCATTTTCCTTCGCTAATCTCGTCAACGGAATCACTAAGAGATTCTCTACAGAGTTTGAGTTGCAGGAGGTATGCCGCCCACACAGCCACAACCACACTGAAATACACACTGTGTTTCCCTGAGGGTATTTAGGGGAAAAGAAGGACAGCAAATGCAGAAGTTCAGTTTTTCTTTCCTTGTTTTTGTCTGTCTCTCTCCAGCTGAAAAAATTCAAACAAGACAACCTCCATGTTGGTTTTGGCTCAGCCACCTTGGCCCTGGAGCAGGCTGTGGAGAAGACCACAGCCAACATCAAATGGGTGACAGAGAACAAAGCCCATGTGCTGAAGTGGTTTACTGAAGAGTCCACATGAGAACACTTAGACAGTCAAAATGACACACTCTCTTTTTTTGTACTGTCAGGGATATGTAATGAATGACAATCACCATAATCATCAGGAACAACAAATGGCCTGCCCGTCTTGGTAACAGTTGCTCAGAGACAACTGATGTAACACAATACATCACTGGAAACCAACGTCAGAGCGAAGGAACGGATATGAGTGTGGACCACATGTGTCACTATATATCAATGATGTAGCTGTAAATAAATGAGTTCAACTCCCACCTCTAGTCTGTGATTGTCATTGTAACAAAATGTGTTTTACTCCCATAACGTTTATTTTCACTCTCTTTTAAGGCATTCGTTTATGTCTTTTTCTTTTCTTCATACTTCACATTATACGTTGCTGCTTACTATCATGTATGCAATGCATTTATACCGTAAACATAAGGCAATGAGCCACCTGTAGGACACCAGAGCAGCTTCTGTGCTCATTGACATTGATTGTACAAGTGACTGACACCTGTGACTGTCATTAGTGAACCTAATTATGGGATGTTAACTTAATGTTGTATTTCAAATTGACTGCATACATGTGCGTGTGTCACTGCAAATGTGTGTTGACTCCTTTTCCAAGCAAAAAGCCAGAGTTTTTAACAGCTCAGCTTCTTCCACGCTAAGTCATCGTCAACACTGTATAACTTTACATTGAGAATCACTTTGCCCTTCAGTGGTCGGAGAGAAAGATGCTGTAAAAAGTGATGTTACTGAATAAATCAGCCTGATTTGGTTTTTATTAGGCTTCTTGTTGTGTGTCCTTTTTTTAAAAACTTGATGATTAGATCATAAATCATTGCACTACATGATGTGCTAATTGCCTATGCAAAAACTTACACACATTGTAGATGTTGCACTCACTTAACATTGGTACACTATCATTGTACAATGATGGAGGAGTAAGATTAGCAGGGAGGAGAAACTTCTCTTGTTTCAGCCTGTTTGAAACAGATGTTGAGACACTGACAGTCCAAGGTGACAACACGGGCTATAAAGTTGAAAATAATGGAAAGGTTAGAGGGGCTCTCCGCTGATTTTACATGTCAAAGTTAATCTACAAGTCATGGGCAGTACTACATAGCCCGTGAAATTGTGTAATGAGAAAATTACTCATCACCTGGGTGACATCACCCAGGTATCTAGGCTTGGGCTTGAAGAGTACATATTTTAAACAGGAAGGGGGCATAGAGTATAAAAGATGTCCAGTGTTTTGAGGCCATGGTATTTTGCATTGTAGCTTTTTTTTTTCATAATTTTAGTAATTATCACTTTGACATCAAAGCAGGCAACAGCTAAGTGCAAATGTAAAGATGAGCATAGGACATTTTCAACTATGGGAAAGCTTTCTGCCTGATGTACCACACTTCACTGTTGCATTTTAAGGCTTCTAATGTTCAGCGCTATTTCACTTCATGCTGATGTGGAACAGAGGGTCCCAAAAAGCTACTGAGCTTTACAAGCAGAAGCTGAACACTTCTGTCGGTCAGAAAAACAGATCCAGTTGTTCCAAGTATTTACCAAGCATTCTCGATCCTGCATCACATACTCTAAAAGATGACATTGTGATAGCCCTCAAGACAAGCTGCAACAAGTTCAAGACCGGCTGCCAATGGCAATAATTGTAGATTCTATGTTTGAGGATTGTGCAATATCCTGTACCATGCATCATTTGACAGACACAACCAGGATCTACTGGGGAAGTTGCAGAGTTTGCCTTGCCTAGTATAAATAGTATTTCCCTTTGGCAAGAAACTGAGGCTCCTCCGGAAACATTTTCAAATGAGAGATCTGGCGCATTTCTTAGCGCAAGCGGACAAGCAGCTAAAAGTGAGTGCAGTGTGGCAGACAACTCTGCTTTAAAATCTGATTCCACATCTGACAGGTGAAAAAGCCGCTGAATCCACTGAGTCAAAACAACAACTAAATACAAGGTAAGAAAACTTATTGTGGAAAGAAAAATGGTTTGCTGCCTTTGCATCACACTGTAATTTGGTGTGTGTGTGTGTGTGTGTCTGTCTGTGGCTCTTTAGAGTAGTGTGGTTACTTTTTATGCTCCTACCAGGCATTCAGTCCAAAAACAGATGTGTGTTAAAAAAAACAAGTTCCCGGTTTAGTGGGTCCACGTTGCCTCAGGTACCTGTGATACATCCATGAGTTTCAAGGCTTATTAGACATCAAATTACTGCTTTTTTTTTCTTTTCTTTTTTTTTACAATCATTGACAATTATTTTGTCCTCTTTCTCGACAATTCACTCAACACTAGAATTACCATGTTCACATTCTGAAGTAATCTACCAAGAATGGCCGTTTGCATGTATTTGATTGGCCAATTGCAGATGCATTGTTTTGCAGCAAAAGTTAAACCAAGATGAGTCCAAGTTTTTGCCTGTCGACCATGCATTATTTTGTCGGAGCCCTCTGTGTCACAGCTCCCACTGCTTTAAAACAGTGGCCTCATTGAAATGAATGTGGGGGCTGTGTTTTTTCATGCAACGCTGATCAATCAATACTGCTGTCTATACGAGGCTGCGTAACAGCTCACGTCTCACTAGCGTTTTATGCACATAAATGTTACTCAAAGCGTTTTTTTAGGCCTCAAGTACATTTTTTTCCGTTTCACATGCTAAAATACAGTGATTGTACATTAGACTCTGAGCGCTGCCAAAACGTGGCTGACCACACAGCAATACTGTCCCTGAACGCATCCCGTATAGACCCTGACGGGGGACTGAAGCTGCCACTGATGTGCTGCTTCCACTGCGCAGCCACAGAATTAGTGTGTTAGTATCTGACTCATTTACCACACCTCATTTAGATAATGCCCTAAGCAAAATTCTCACTTGATTCAACAAAGTTGTCATTTCCTGTCATGTCTGGACATAATGATGATTTCACACTAATAGATTTTCCGGTAAAAGAGGTGTCTGGCAGTCAGATCCATCATCCTTCCCTCTGCAGCTGAATGCTGATGCTTCTGTTTTACCTCATGTGATTAGGCAAGAGTTGATTAATTGTACAATCTACGAAATTATCTGTATTTTTTTGTTCGTTTGCAGACCAAAATCCAAATGTCATGATGTTAGGACAACATTTCTATGTTGGGATGGGTGCCCATGCACAAAATCTATGTTTTTAGTTTAACCATTGGAATGTCTCCATTTCTTAAAGCCACAACTGTTTTGGTCAGCCAAAGCCAATTTAGAGCTTGCACAACATTTGAGGCTAAATGAAAGTTTATGCAATTTTATAAACCCCTCTTTATCCCATTTCATTATACAACTCTGGCTTCTTCACTATCAGCCACATCTGTACATGGTTGACATTTGCAAATTGTTTACACACACACACACACACACATATACATACAGAGTTCTACTGTATTTCCATTACTGCACAATTTACAGTACTGTCATTATGCAGGTGCAAAGTTCACAGATTAGGCAGGACTCTCTCTTATCACAAGGACTTTTTACAACTCAATGTTTTGTACTTTCAGCCGTTATCCCCGCCCTGAAAATCAATCATTAACTTTGGGTTGAATCTGACAAGGCCGGGCATAAATAGCAATCAGTGTCCCCCCTTCTGTCTTCTTCTTCTCTGGTGGAGCCATGGGAAAAGGCGTCTACATCAGCAAAGCGTTGGCAGTAACCTGTGTGGTTGCTGCCATCGGTGCTGCGGCCACCATCATAGCCCTGTCTGTGGTTTACGCTCAGGAAAAGTCAAAGAATGAAGATTCAACTCCATCCACTACCACGCCCCCCATCCCCCCCGTACCCACCACACCCTCCACCCCGAAGGAGCCCTGGCAGCGCTACAGACTTCCAGACTCCCTCGCTCCTATCTCCTACAATGTGACCCTGTGGCCCCGGCTGCAACCCAACGCAGAAGGCCTGTACATCTTCACCGGACACTCCACAGTGGTCTTCAAATGCGTGAGGGAGACCGACCTCATCCTCATCCACTCCAACAAGCTGAACCTCACCACCTTCGGGGGACACCATGCCCAACTGAGGGGCCTGAATGGAGCCACTGCACCCGGCCTGAAAGACACCTGGCTGGAGGTCCCCACCCAGTACCTGGTGGTCCAGCTCAGCAGCCCGCTGCAGGTCGGCAGCGTGTACGAGCTCTTCACCGAGTTTGTTGGAGAGCTGGCCGACGACCTGGGAGGATTCTACAGGAGTGAATACATGGAAGATGGGGTGAAAAAGTATGATGTTCTTTTTAATCCTAATTTGATTTTTTCATTTAATTTAATCCATTTAAAATATTTTGGTTTAGTCTTGAGAATTACGTCATCATGAGGATTTAAACAAAGTGTAAACATAATCATAATATATAGTAATTCAGGGTTTGAACATCTTGACTAGACATCATAAACCATGCATTTAAACCAGACTTTCACTTCAGGTCTAGGATACCAAACGTGCTTTACAAAATAAAAAAATAAAGTGAAATAAGAATAAAAGAAACTCATGGGAAACAAAATCCAAATCCAAATTTTGGAGTGCTACATTTACAGCGCTATGTGTAGGATTTGAAAGATTGTCTCTTTGGTGACTCTGAGTGGTTGTGGTATGGTGGTAAACAGCACTGCATATACAGCTGCTGCTGATACTTCTGAAGCCTTTTGTTACATAATCATTTCATTGATCCTGTTCCAGTGCCCCTGTCCAGCTCCGGGCCCCCTGGACCAGTCAGGGTCCCCCCCCTAGCAGCGCCCCTGTTTCTAGCAGCTACACCAAAACCCCAAACAACCACTTCATAACAAAATAACTCCTAGAAGAAAGAGTATCTAAGGGTGGAGGTTTCCTTTAACATTTGATGTGGGTGTTAATATTGGGTTTTCATATCTGCTATCGTCAGAGTTGTGGCCACGACTCAAATGCAGCCAACGGATGCCAGGAAAGCCTTCCCCTGCTTCGATGAGCCCGCTATGAAAGCTGTCTTCCACATGACTCTCATTCACCCCCATGACACTGTGGCTCTGTCCAACGCCATGGACTACGGCAAGTTCTTGTTTCAGTGTTCAGTGTTTACATGTCAGCTGTCCATGTTTCCTAGTAACTCAACTTTAAGCGTAATGTACCTTACCTCAGTTACATTTTCATAGGTGCCAGTTAGAATCAGATAATAGAAATCTCATTTTCAAACCGACCACTTCTTGTGTATCATTTATAAAATCTATTTTTCAGTTATAAGCAGTAACCACCAATCAACATTTCTTTGATTTTTTTTTGTATGAAGTGGTGATCAAACATTTCATTATTCATGACAAGCTTGCTCTCTAAATTTCATTTACATTGTTAAAAGAATAGCAATAATAAAAACCAAGGGATGTCAGATATGACAGACTTTTAATATCACATTATATGTTATAGTCATACACTGAGCTTATTACTCCCCATTCCTTAATTTATAATAACTCTCCTGCTGTCTCTTTCCCCCACAGACCCTGTTAATGTCACTATAGATGGCCAGAATGTAATCCGGACAAGCTTTGAGCCCACAGAGATTATGTCAACCTACTTGCTGGCGTTTGTCGTCTGCGATTTTACATTCAATGGGACGAAGCCGGGTGCAGAAGTTTTGGTAATTTTTTATTACATCTTACGGTCAGAACCAGACTAATGGAATCATTTGCATTTATAGGTCTTACAATACTTATATTATTACCATTATTTTGCAGTGTTTTGCCCAGGTATTTTGCAGTGCATGTGGTATGTAATTTGTATTCTTTTTTAATGGTAAATTACCACTGTAACATTATGAGCTGCTGTGTTGAAACAGTCACTGACCCTTGACCTCCCTGTAGAGTAGAACAAGTGAAAAGAGGATTTTATGAAAGTGAACAATAAACTGTAATAATCAGCTCTGAGAACCACACTTCGCCCCAATACCACTTGCACTACTACGTACTAATACTGCATTTACTGCTACTGCTATCTGCTGTTGCTACAATCCAGTACCGCTGTTGCTACTACAGCTGGAATGGGCCCAATAATTTAAGCTGATCTGAGCCATAATGAGAGAACACGAGTCCCATGAGAACTCATTTTTAAATGTGCACAATGTTTCTGCTCTGAATGGGTTTGAAACAGTTTGTAAGTATTAAACCGTAGCATGTTGAGGGAAAGTGGAGCTGTAGCAGCAGTTTTAAGAAGTATTGCATTAAACCTAAAATTACTTCAACTTATTTGAAGGCATTTTATGTCAGTATGACCACAGAGCAAAAAAATAATCACAGCTCAAGTACAGTAGGACCATTGTTACCACCTTCCACTGCTGCTACAACCACTACAAGTACCAATACAAACAACAGATGTTGGCTCGTCTGTAGTTTGCTGCGCTCCCCTGTTGGTCGGGGGGTTCTATGCTGCCCTCTGCTGGACTCAAAGCTCAGCTCAGGTCTCTGGTCTACCATTTCTTTCTGTCTAGTTAATAAAGCACTGTTTGTGTCCAGATCAGGATCTGGGCTCGCAAGAAAGCTATAGAGGAGGGCCAGGGAAACTATGCCCTGGAGAAGACTGGACCCATACTGGCATTCTTTGAGAACTACTACAACTCTTCTTACCCCCTGAGCAAATCAGGTAGGAACAACACACACAGCCACAGACCAACACAGGGACAGTAAATAAGTTTACACTACTGTATTAGAACTACGAACCAATATTACTTTGTGTACAAATTGTGTATATACAGAAACTGCTCATATGTTTGCGTTAAATGTTTTGAAAATGTACAGCCAGAAGTCAAAAAAGGACTTCTCTAATCGTTTTTAGACCAGATCGCTCTTCCTGACTTCAGTGCTGGAGCCATGGAGAACTGGGGCCTGATCACCTACAGAGAAACTGCCCTCTTATATAACCCTGGCGTGTCATCCAATGGGGACAAGGAGTGGGTGGCAACAGTCATCTCGCATGAGCTCGCTCATATGGTATCACACTCAATTCAATGGTGCACTGCTTTATTTCATATCTGAATAATCATTGTGTTTCTCTTTGAAATGTGTTTAAAAACCTGCCAATAAAATGAAGCTCTGTCCTCTCAGTGGTTTGGGAACTTGGTGACCACAAGGTGGTGGAATGACTTGTGGCTCAATGAGGGGTTTGCCACCTACGTGTCTTATCTTGGAGCCGACTATGCTGAGCCATCGTGGAATATGGTGAGTTTTGTTCTATGGTGGACATGTAGATGTAGAAATACATCCAAGCTGAGAATTTACCTGCTGAATATAGTGAATGGGCCTCTTTTTAAGGTTTTAATTTGATTGGAAAATGTGTCCGGTCATGTCTCAAAGCTAAATACAAAATTCCTCTGTGTATTTTCCAGAAAGATTTAATAGTTCTGAACGAGATCGTTGGTGTGATGGGTGTGGATGCCTTGGCATCCTCCCATCCCCTCTCATCCAAAGAGGAGGACATCCTGAAGCCAGAGCACATCAGTCAACTGTTTGACTCCATCACATACAGCAAGGTGCAGTATAATACAACTTCCTTACCTTACCCCAATGCATTGTTCTCTTGCTGTAATCCAATCCCATCTGATATGTCACCCACTAACACTGCTAATATCCTCCTGTTTTTCATTACAGGGAGCTGCAGTCCTCAGGATGCTCTCAGAGTTCATCACCGAGAGCGTCTTTTCCAAAGGACTCCATGTGAGTACAGCTGATTAAAGTGATGAGCATCCAATCTGTACGTGTCCAGAAGTCAACAAAGTCTTTTATTTTCTTAATGTTGTCATATCACCATTTTATTGACATGCATCTAACTTATTTTGTTCACCACAAAAGCACAACTACAATATAACCAATGGGTTATTATCTGTCTGCAGACATACTTAGAGGAGTTCAAGTACAAGAACACAGTCTACACAGACCTCTGGAAGCACCTCCAAATGGTAAGATATCACGACTGCTTTCTTTCCACAAAACAGCTACTTAAAAAGGAAATGCCTTCAAAACCTTTCTTCAAAACTATTAATTTACTGCAAAAACAAAAATATTTCCTGACAAAAAAAACTTGGATAAATAACACAATTAGCCTAAACCCGCTGGCTGCTAAGCCAAAAGAATATGGAAACCTTATGACTCTCATGAATAGTGTGTAGTGTAATGAATGTGAATATGCAGTATTATTTACTGTGATGAAACTTGACAGATGTGACCTGTGAAACCCAGTTAACACTTCTCAGTAGCTATAGTAGTTTGTAGAGTGTCTCCAACTACACTAAATGTTCTGCTTTAGTGTATCAGTGTACTCCACCATACAGATGAATATAATAAATTTTCATATAGAAATATATTAAATACTATTGTTTTGGTGCTGTATCTATAAATTTATATTAAAGCAGCAGTCATAGATTTTGGCCACTTGGGGGCAGCGCAACAAACTGTAAACACAACACTGACATCACACTTAATAAAGCTGATAAGCCTAATGTGTTAGCCAATGGTTGCCTATTTAAACATTAGCGTTCATTTGGAGTTGTGTTTCTGGACACCCGACAAATGGAAGTCCAATATTCACTTTCCTTTTAGCTCCAGTTTTTTGTCTCCACCAACTCCTAAGGGAAATATCTGGCTTTTTAGCTGCTGAATTCTCCACTACGTTCACCATGCCAGCCATTAACTTGTTTTCTCTGTTGTTTGGTATTGGGCAGGTAACATTAGTCTACAGTGACTTCACGTTTCACTCATGTGTAATGTCCTTGATCCATTTTATAAGTAAAATGTTGATCAGTGCAGTTGTAAAGCGATATCATGCAACTTTTGTAAGAAAAGGTAACACACCGGCTTACAAACTGAAAGTTGAATTCATAAGAAATAGAACACACCATGGCTTAGTTCAGTCCCCTTGGTGCTACAGTGCAACCTGTTCTTGTAAGACCAGTAGCTTGTGGTGACTAACGTTAACAAACTTTAGGTAGGTATTGCTGTGTAACATAGCATTATTCTGCAATTGCTACTTCTTCCTGTTATTCACTGTGACTCAGTGATCAATGTTCAACAGTTGAATAAGTCCGTCCTGAGATCAGGTGAAAGGTTAGAAGTGCAGCTGCCCTCTGAACCGTTTATTTGTCAAAAAGTAAAAGAATTCCTCTGCAGGAAGCAACGAAGAGTCATGCTATTACTAATATTTGAACGTTCCTGTTGCCAGGCAGTGGATAAAGCTGGCATAACACTGCCCGACACTGTGGAGGTTATCATGAACCGCTGGATCCTACAGATGGGGTTCCCAGTGGTCACCGTCAACACCCAGACTGGAGAAATCACCCAGAAACACTTCTTGCTGGACCCGGACTCTGTAGTGGAAACACCCTCAGAGTTCAAGTAGGAAACATTTTTAATGTTTCATGTGAATACGCTGAATATACTGTATGTGGTCATATTGAACACTGTCATAAGAAGCTCACCTGCTCTCTGCATGCTCTGTGTTTATGAACACATGTATGGCTGGATGGATGCGGCTCTAGTTATGAGTGGTTTGTCCCCATTACGTGGATGAAGAGTGGTGGAGCTGAGCAGCAGTACTGGCTTCTTAAAAAAGAAGGTAAGATTTAGTCCAGGTGTATGTTGATAGCATTGCAAGGATGATGAACACAATACAAAAACGTGCATTCATTTTATTTTATCTCCATCCAAACAGAAACAAACAAAGACATGACTATTGCTGCTGGTGATTGGTTGGTGGCCAACATAGATATGAGGGGCTTCTACAGAGTCAACTACGACCCTGAAAACTGGGAGCGTCTCCTCACCAAGCTGAGCTCCCAACATAAGGTACAACACCTCCATTTGGAAGTGATGCTGCGTTACTTCTGCAGTGTTTCTAAATTACTATTCAAGCCCCCAAACTCAATTTCATTGTTCACTTTTCAGGATATTCCAGTGATCAACCGAGCTCAAATAATCGATGATGCTTTTAACCTGGCAAGGTGAGGCCTTTTTTTTTTTTTTTTACAAAGAATTGTTGTCAAATATTGAAAGGGATAGCTGAGCAACTGTATGTGCCATTTTCAGGGCAAAGATGGTGGACACAACCCTGGCTCTGAAGACTACCAAGTTCCTCAATAAAGAAGTCGAATACATGCCCTGGGAGACAGCCAATCGCAACTTGAACTACTTCTTCCTCATGTTTGACCGCGATGAAGTGTATGGACCCATGCAGGTTTGTGATGAATGGTCAACATTTGTTATACTTCTTCAATAAATTAATTCCAATGCTGAACCCCAAAAAGGAGGTATTTATGAGGGAATGCAGATTGGTTAATTATAGAAAAATATAACTGGAAATCAAAAGAAAACTGATTTCTCTATGACACATTTCTCTTTAAACAGAAATACTAATTAACAAAATCTTCATCCCTCAGGCTTACATAAAGAAACAGGTCACTCCCCTGTTTAACCACTTCAAAGATATCACTCTCAACTGGACAAAGATCCCAGAAAATCACACTGACCAGTAAGGAACACGCTGTCTGTTTTAAACCGTGTCTGTTTCACTCCTTTGAACACATATGTGCTGTAGTAACCTTTGGGACAATCAGTGTGGCAGGATATAGGTTGATACATGAGCCTCCTGCCACAATGTTACAATGATCACTTGAAGTGTGGACACCAATTTGTGTGTTTGGATGCTAAAATGACAAGTGCAGACTGTGTAACCGTATTAAAACTGCATTATATTGCGGTATTTATTGTGAGGATAAAACATGATGGTATCATGACTAGACTGATGTTCGTCCTACAAACCCCAAAGAGCTGAGACTAAAAGTATTTACAGGATGATGCCTTCATCTGGGGTATCCTGAAGGGGAACTCTGAAAGCACAAGACTCACAAAAATGAAATTAACATTGCGCTAAACCACAGTAAGCCATATCCCTGTGGATTAATGCAGTGTAGATGATGTGAAACTTTAATGACCCCCATAGGAAAACTAGATAATTCCCAGAGTGTTTAACCATCCTCTCTCATGAAACTCTGAAACTTCTCAAGCTGTACCTCACATAACCTTCTCCACACTGTGTCCTTGTCTCCAGTATCACTTTAATGTGTTCACCCCAATTTATTCTTATCTTGATAGAGATGCATTCTGTCTCCTGAGTTTATATTTACTTCTTCACTTACATTCTCACTCCTGGAAAACTTCACTGCAGTTCTGCTGAAAAGCTGCATTTTCAGGTGTGGGGTTTTACTTAATGGCAAGCGAGTTTGACATTGTTCACCTCATCATATGAATCAACACTTAAGAGTCTTAATGGACTTTTTCATTAGTGAGAGCATTCCAAGAGGGTCTTCACATCTGGGGACCCCAACCAATAGAAATAGAGAGGGGTGCCCATATGTGAGATGCATAACTTCCTTTTTTGTCACAAAAGTATAAAAAAGGCTAAAATAAAAATAGGCTACTGCTTTTATGGTTAATTTAACTCCTTTTCATTAATAATGAAAGGGTAAAAATATATAGTATAATATAAGTGAAATAAAAATCCAAGAAAGCCACCCAAAGAGTAAAGTGTTCAGGTACTGCGCAGATTTAACTTTATCTTCCATCTTTTATAAAGATGTTTGATGTTTGTTAAACGCAAGGTGTGGAAAAAGTATAGAGTAGGGAGTAGGGAAGAGGCCTTTTTTTCTATGTATGCATTTAGAAGGCAGTATGAGTTTGGGCACACAGAATTCACTTACGTTACAACACAAGAGAGCTTCATGTTTTTCGTTTGGTTCCATTATATTATAATCTGTTTCACATGGTTTAAAGAGCTAACATAAATGATGTTGTTAGCCTGTTCTCCAACATTACCTGCACTTTATTTAACATCAACTGGTTTGTATTTTTTAGGTAATTTAGCATATTGAGTATTTCTTTCATACCTAGCACACAACAAGCTATTTAGCTATTTTTTACCTGACACAAAAAATATGATGTTAAAACAACTTAAAGTGACAAATCAATGGTAAAAGAAAGTAAAAAAAAAAAAAGACTGCTAAAGGAAGTGACCCATCTCACATATGGGGATACTCTCTTCCCATTGGCTTGCAGACCTGGGGTCCCCAGATGTGAGGTCTACAGTTGGACCCTTCTCGAGCACTCTTCTGACCCTTGTATCATCTCATGTCCCTGTCCAGGTACAACCAGGTGAATGCAATCTCCTTGGCCTGCAGCACTGGAGTGGAAGGCTGTAAGGAGCTGACCACCGGCTGGTTCAGAGACTGGATGAAAAACCCAGCTAACAACAAGTGTGTTCACACCCCACGCTTTCCTTTCATTCTTTCCATTTCTTTTCCATACTCTCTTCATTACACTTTACTTACATATCCTTCCTCCTGTCCTCCTCATCTTCACTCTAGGTATTACTATGTCACATTTTCCTAGACTTGTTAAATGCAGAAGTTGTTTTATTTTAATTCAAGTGTTTTCTTTGCCTTCCATCCCTTCATTTCCCACTTGACCTCCCTGATTCATTCCCTTGCCACTGCTGTCATAACTGTTTGTCATCTTTATCAATCGTTCCAGCATTAGTCCCAACTTGAAGTCCACAGTGTACTGCAGTGCCATTGCAGCAGGAGGAGTGGAGGAGTGGGACTTTGCTTGGTCCATGTACAAGAATGCCACCATTGCTTCAGAGGCTGATAAACTCATGCATGCTCTGTCCTGCTCCAAACAGCCCTGGCTGCTGAACAGGTCAGTAGTGCTGACATTTTGATGGTTCTATGTCAACAGTAAATTTGACATATTAGGCCGTTGTCCTCACTGTGAGTGTGTTTCAGGTATCTGCAGTATTGTCTGGACCCAGAGAAGATCCGTAAGCAGGATGCCACCTCCACCATCGTTTCCATCGCTAGTAACCCCATCGGTCAACCTCTGGCGTGGGACTTTGTCAGAGCCAACTGGAACCACATATTCAATGAGTGAGTTTTTCCCTGATACACACACATATATGCCATCAAATGGTGCTGTTACAGTAAGCTCAGCTGGTAGAGGAATGCAGTGCCAGGGTTTAAACATGTTGCTATAGAGGCAAAACATATCAGAATGTATGCATTCATGGATTTTTAGTCTGCTGGTGTTGGTCCACCACTTGGGTCCAAACTGAAATATCTCAGCTACTATTGGATGGACTGCCATTAAGTTTGGTACAGATATCCATGGTGCCCAGAGGGTGAATACTGATGATTTCAGTAATCCTCTGATTTACCTTTAGCATCATCATCGGGTCAAAACTTTACTTTTTTCAATACTTTGATTTATGACTAATGCCATTCCCATCAACCACTAATCCTCTGCCAATTATCAAATGTTAGCATGCTAACAGGCTAAACTAAGATGGTGAACATGCCAAACATTATACATGTTAAACATCAGCATGTTAGCATTGTCATTGTGAGCATATTAGCATGCTGACATTAGCGTGGCTGTAGACTCTTGGTCAAACAGCTTTGGTTACACAGCCTGTAGTTGTTTGCACAATGATGAGAGCCTGTCTTGTTTTTGCTTTTTCTTCAGCTATGGTGGTGGATCGTTTTCCTTTGGAGGACTAATTAATGGAGTGACCAAACGATTCTCCACTGAGTTTGACTACAAGCAGGTACAGTTTCTCTATTATATGTTGTTGTTTTCTCTTGGACATAATGACCCAATGTGTTATTTCACACCGACAATTTATAAGCAAATTGTTATTAACAAGTAGACAGATGTTTGCAAGGCACAATCATGAATTCTGTATCCAAGTGTTACATTAATATTATTAAAGGTGGTAAAGAAAATGTTCTCATATCCTAATCCTATATTTTGTATATACCTGTTTATACGGACATACTTTTTAGTGTTGTACTGAATCCCAGTAACCCCCCCATTCCTCTCCAGTTGGTGCAGTTTAAAGAAGACAACGAAGGGCAGTTCGGCTCAGGCACCGCTGCTCTTGAGCAGGCACTGGAGAGAACCAAGACCAACATGAACTGGGTGGCCATGAACAAGAAACAGGTGCTTGAATGGTTCACCAGTGAAGCTTCTTCTCCAGTTTAACACTCTCCACTACGCAGTTTTTCAAATGTAGATTGTTCCACTGACTTTTACTCCAGCTGGAATCTAATGTATTATTATGAATGTTCTGAATGTGAAAGAGCTTTTTTAAAGTTTTGATTAAGCCTTTTTATGAATACATGTCTATTTTCTATTCTATTTCAATAACTATTTGATACCAAAAATCTGGTTTTGTATGAGGAAAATATGTTTTTAATATGTCAATATTTGAAAGATTTTAGGGCAATTTTAAGATTTTAAATAAATGTTACAACACAAAAGTGTGATTCTGTGGTCACCAGGCTGCAGCCCCTATATCTCTGCGTCTTCTGTGGATGCCAGTCTATCAAATGAAAGCCATATTAAATTGTGCCATTTTGCACCTCCACATTTAAAAGGCACTTTAAATGAGCTTGGATATTGAGTTCCTCTGAGAGGGACAACAAGGAGACAGAGAATTTTTTTTCAGACAATCCTGGGAAATTTCCAAAGGCTGTGAGCACAGTTTGTGTTTCAAGACTGCAAGTACTCCAGGGAAAACAAAGCCCATTTGAATGTAAAATCCCTGACTGAAAATAAATGTCCCCAGAGTTTCATTGCAAGTAGAGCAGCTCCAGACATCTGGGCAACATCACAGATTACAGTGTTTACATAGCAGTAGTGTAAAACATTAAGTCACAAGTGGGCCAGCCTTCTTCAATGACAAATACATAAAACACTGACTGTCTTTTTCCGTGTTAAGTTCTGGGTCATATATGGATACTTAATCAAGGGCCAGTTATTTAGGCTTCTTTCAGGGTCTCAACCACCAGCCATGTTTACACAGGACAGAAAAGGTGCCAATTAACTGGAGTTCAGCGGCCACTTCTCTCAGTAGGGGTCTTTCCTTAAGGACTTTAGAGGGGATGTGCTCCCTGTTTAGCACCTCTTTGTCCTGCTGACAGCTGCAGTGTTTGTGTAAGGAAGTGGAGGCCAAGCACCAAGCCTGTATGATTTCATTTGTTTAGTTTGTAACAATAATCACAGAAGTAGAAAACCAACCACAAACCCATTTGGATGAATGCAACAAACTCAAGGGTTATTTTGATAAATAATGTTTATTCCGTTCACATTGTGGAAGCTCAATAAATATACAGTTCTATATACAAAAACACAAACAAATCACAGAAATATTTTTTGTTCAAAATAACAAAAATGAGAAGTTTTGTCCATAAATGTTGTTAGTGATCATTGTTGCAATGAAAATAGTGGAGTGGATGGAGCCACATCTCTCAGCACTGTCCAGAGAAGGCGCCGTTTTGTAGCTGCTGCTGTGGCATCCAGTACTGCTCGCTGGAGAAGCAAACTCCGCTAGAAACCTGACAAGAGAAAACAGATTTTGGTTATGAACTCATTCAACTGTAACACATTGTAAATGAAGAGTTTATGAAAAAACAAATTCTCTTTAGTTTAAATACTATTAGAATTTATAGAATTGTATGACCATGATATGAACATACCTGATATGAGGGCTGCAGAGAGGACAGCTGAGCTGTGCTCATGGTGTTACAGTCTGATTCTTGTGGGCTGTAGCTGGCTGTTGGCTGACCCAGGAACTGGCTGAGGGTTTGGGGCTGCTCCACAAAGCCTGAGGACCTCCTCTGCTCCAGCGCCTCTTCGCTCAGGCCCAGCTGAGCCGACAGGTAGGAGATGTAGCGGATGGTGAGGCGCAGCGTCTCGATCTTGGTCAGGGTCTGTCCGGCTGGTGCCACTGAGGGTGGCAGGTATGTCCTGAGGTGATGCATGGCTTTGGTCAGATCCCTCATCCTCAGCTTCTCCCTCTCGCTGGCTGTCTGGCGCTTCTTGCCTGGATACCTGGACCTGGATTTCTTTGTGGTGGAGGTGGTTGTGGAAGATCTGGAGCAGGGCAGAGTCTGTGTCTCGTGGGTAAGATGAGGCCCTGCCAGGCTGTTGAAGATGAAACAGTCCAAAGCGTTCTGTTCGTTTCTGGCAGCCTGGAGGGTGGTGGGGGAGAAGCAGAAAGAGTCCACAGAAGAGGTGGGAGACAGGCTGCTACCAGCGCTGAAGTAACCAGGGTCCGAGGCTGGATCATAGGCCAGAGCATCATAAGACTTGTCCAGCAGGGACTCACAGTCAAACAGGAAAGAGTTCTCCTGGAGCTGGAGAGGAGCGCAGTAGGAGACTTCCATAGCTGCTGTTATCGTCGTAGTTGTAGTTGGTGCTGTGGTTATAAGCTCTTCCTGAGCTGTGAGCTGTCAGTGTGTTGCTGGTAAGGCAGGCAGAGGATAGTGAGGAGGACCAGGGAGGCTGCTCCATATATGTGGTGGGAGGTGTGAGGTTGCACCTCCGGCAGCCACCTCAGGTCCTGAGAAGCTCTGGGAGCGGGGCTGACACCTAGGCCAGGGGGTCCCATGGGAAACATGCCAGCTCCAGGACAAGGTGTGACCTGGCAGCTCGCACGGGCATCATAAAGTAGACAAATTCACACTAGGCGCTCGTGCAGCCTGGGAACATGACCCTGCCATGACAGGGGTTGTACCTGGGCCACAGGTCTGTCTCTGAACCTGAGGAAGTTTTTTATTAGAAATCTACAGTGTCATCGTCTGTTACAAAAATATCCAGTAATCCAACACTACTTTTTTATGAATGGCTTGATAAGCTGTGTAACTGTAGGGTCTCAGGTTCAGTCACACACAGCAGCCAGTGCTATGTCCCATCATCATCCATATACAGTAAACATTGTTTAGTGAGACACTGAAGTTCATTTGGCAGTTCTACATGAGTGCTGCTCTTTCTTTCTGCCCTGGTATCCCCTACAAGGTCAGGCTGGAGAAGTGTGCCGGGGGCAGCTGCGAGGTGTGAGGAGTTTACACCTCGTGCTGTTGGGACAGCAGTAGGCCTCACTGGCCTGGGAAGCCTGATCCGCACAGAAAGAATGGTTAGATAAAGGTTAAATGAAAAAATAATCTTCAGCGTCTAGATCACAAACAACCCAGTTAATGTGCATGTGTCTGAGGAGTTATAATGTTGGAGAGAAGTGCTAAAAAATTGGCAGTAATTGGTGGCTGATAAGAGCAAAGTAGAGGCGTGATCGTGATTATTTGTGTGGATGAAGACATGATGCATCATGTTATCTTCTATTAAATATTTACTTTGCAAATTTATATTAATATTATATTCATCAGATCAGAACACCTTTTTTTTCTTTTTATACCTTTTTTCTTGTCAAAAAATGTTATACAGTCTCTTAACCACTGTTCTCTTAAATATTGTTTCTGGTTCACAAACTACCACATACAAATATACATACAGCATATGTATGTCATCTCAAGTTATAGGGTCGCTGATTTGTTGGAATTTAGATGTTTGAAACAAGAACCCTCAGTTATCTCATTTTCTTATTATGTTTTTATGTCTTTTTATGCTGCCATGCTGCAGAAAGAGTTTCCTCTTGTGGGACAGTAAAACTGAACTGAACTGAACAAGACATCATTCAACTCAGTGGTTTGATATTCATTCACATAATTCATTTAATTTGGCAGAGAAGGGGTTTTTTTTGTTATTTTTGGAGGTATCAACAGATCACCAGAGTCTCTCTGATATTTCTGTGGATTGTCAGGTGTCGACTGTGGATCTGAGTCCCGAGCAGCGTTCCCACAAACCACTGCGTCACATTTGACTCCTGCTCTGCAGCAGAGGTGAAACCAGAGGTGAAACCTATGGGTGGGACGTGTGAACCAGTCTCGCACAGCTCTCCACCACCTCAGTTATGCAAGAAAAACAGAAATCTGAGTCAGGACAGATATCCATTAAAACATTAAAGCATTTGAAAATCAAAATTTCTAAATGTCATTAAAACAGATATTTCTGAAGATGATTTTTTTTATTATTTGTCTTGAGTTGGAAAATGTGTGAGGTGACACCAGACTTGACAGCTGACTCAAGGACTAGTTCCCACAGTGACCTTTGACCACCCACATCATTATGTGACCTGACATTAAATGAGTCACTGGAAACAACATTTAGATTTCAGTCATTCCCAGTATTAATCTGTTTTTGTTACATATATATAAATGACCAGTCGCTCTATAACATACATACTCAGAAACGAAGTACCTATCATCTGATAAAGAGTGACACTCACAGAAAATGACTGATAGCACTACTTTAGTCTTTGGTTGATTAAAGCTTGAAGCTTTTACAGACCTTTCAGTTCTACTTTTTTTTTCTGCATAAATATTTATAGTTTTATATATATATTATGTATGTATATTTAAGGGGAAGAACCTCTTTCATTCTGTTTCTTCACATGATACTAAACTACTGATGATTACTTTTCCATTATAAACCTTCTGCAGACTTCCCTCAGCTGTCAACTTTCTTCTCTCCCTCCCAGGCTGATGACAGAGAGGATCTGGCTTCTCTTAATCCACATTAGCTCTGACGGTGTTTACTCACATGTAATGAGTGAATAATCAGCACAACAGTGCTAACCCTTTCATCCCGAACCCTTTTAGCTCAGAGAGTTTATTAGCTTTTCTGTGATGAAAGACCTAAGTGAGTATATTAGGCTTTGTGTTAGGTTTGCTGCTTGCATATCAAATGAACTGCATGTATGTGGCAAACTAAACACTCGGGCCTAATTCTCCCGCCTGCTATGCAGACCCACACTTCTCTATGAATATTAAAGCCCTCTCTGTTGGCTCTAGCGGGTAATTAGGGCTGTAGGTGAGAGAAAGAGGGAAAGAGTAGGGAGGATCTTATGTCTTAGTCTAGACTTAGCGGTGCCAGGGACCTCTCTGTGTTTGCAGAGCCCCATTAACAAAGACGCACTAAATAAACTAGATAACCTGTGGCAGAGGTTGATCTCTGGTCTGCTGTGGAACAAACCTCAGACTACTCACTTCTCATCTGCTTCACAAGAGAGGAAATTATGTCTCTGTGGCTCCCAATTGCTAATGCTACTTGTTACCCAATATGGTGTTCTGTTAATATTCACATAGGATTATGTATAGCTTCTTTATGGCATATTTTTCTGCCTGTGACATTTATAGTGTGAATAATCTGCTGTGGAATTATTGTAGTTTTTCATTTGTTTTTTTTAAATCTCCCACTGGATTTGGGAGCATATTAAACATTTCACTGACAAAAAACACGAATGTGTTAAATAATGTAACATATTTTCAACCTGTTGCATCATAGGATCTTTTATGGACTTTTGTTTCTAAAATACAAAGTATTTATTGTTTTTATGTGTTGCAACAAATTCCTTTTTATTGTGAAGTTTTATTTCCTGTAAAGTCTTTTAAAACTTCAACTTGTGCAGCTAAAAGTTTTTCAAACCCACAGAACTTATAATAGTTACAACAGGCCTTTTTCACAGAGGACATGTTGACCTGTCACAGCAGGAAAAGCACAGGTACAGATGATAAAATGAATGAAGTCTGAGTTCCACATAACTGCTTCAGTTTCAGGGTCCTGGTATTGTGAATGCTGGCTCACTGTCACACTGACACGGTTCACTGGGACACTTGAATAATGTTATTAGTAACACCTGTGCTTTATTCTACTAAAGTATGTCAAAATGTCTGCTGTGAAAAAGGCCTATTCAGGCTGAATTTGTGAGGAAAGTGTGACTTCTGGATTATGTCCTCATTTATTATTATTAGTTGCCATTTTTCTTTATTAGATCGTTTACAGTGAAAGTGCTGACAGGAAACTTTGGGGAGAGAGATAAGATAAAATATACTTTATTGTCCCCTTGGGGAAACTTATCTTAGGCTCAGAGGGCTTTGATGGTATTTAACACAGGTCGCTGAACAGAATCAAACTGAGGACATTGCAGCTACATGATACGAGTCCCAACTCTCAGGCCACCAGGACGCCCCTGGAATATTTCCATGTGATTGAATGGTGCAGGCATTATTTTGGGTTTGAATATGTCACACAGTGTAAACATCATATACTCTAGCGTCAGTGAAGAGTTGTACTGTAACAGGCTGATACAGAACATATATGATACGGTATTTATGAGAACTGCTAATGAACACTCCTAAATTACAATCTCTCAGTAGTGTTATCTGGTATCATAAAATAATATGTTAACAATCTCTGAAGAACCACCTGAACAATCTTTAAACCTGCAATAACTAATTTTTTTGGCCACTTGGGGGCAGGAGAAACAAGTTGTGAACACCACATTGACATATAATCATCTTTTAAGTTAATATGGCAAACTTGTTGGCAAACAGTTGCTTATTTACAGATCCAGAAGTTATGGAGCAACATTATTATTCATTTAGAGTCGTGTTTGTGGCTACCTGGTGAATGTAAGTCCAATTTTCACTCTCCTGTTAGCTCTGTTTGTGGTCCCTATCTAACTCCTGAGGGAAATATCTGGCTCTTTAGCGGTTAAATGCTCCACTGTGTTCACCAGCTAGTCTCTAACTGTGTCTGTCTGCTGTTTGGTGCTGAGCAGGTAGTGTACAGTGGGTTTTAGAGCTTTTTTTTCTTAAACAGCCGCCTGCTTTTCTCTGTAGGTTCATCACTACCAGAGACACCATTCACATTGTCACAGTGTTTTTACATCATTATTTCATACATTGTTGTCGCAAAAATATAAATAGCGGCTTCAAAATCCATTCTTTTTAATACAAAAAAATGATATGAACTTCCTCTTACTTTGTATACTCTGTAGTGGCAACTACAAAAAAAAACAGTTGACAGGGAGGCTTGACATATTATGGTATTTGTGTATGTCTATGCTTCCCACTGAAAACCAGCACTAAGAACAATGAAGGTTTCATCCAGATCAGAAGCCACTGCTGATCTTTGGGGGTGCTAGTGTGCCTTTACGACCAGCAGAGGGTGCTCTGTAGCATTTTTCCCTGAACCAGCTCCGTCCTGCCTCACGTTCTTTTATTCACTCACACACTGGGAGCTTGTCAGTACACGAGGTAAAGTGCCTGGCCCAAGGATGCATTACAAGTGTAGGGAATTACCCTTTATCTTACAAGACCACATTGAGTCAGTTTAGGGATTTGAACCAGCAACCTTCCCTTTAACAATCCCCCACACGTAATGATTACCTATATAATGAGAGACACTGAACTGCATCATGGGAACAAGGCTTCAAATGACGAGGAAGCATGAGACATTTTAATATTTTATTATAAATAGTGGTATAAAGAAATATAAAAATAGTTGTTAGACATATCAATATTTACATGGAAGATTTCACAGGGCAAAATAAATAAAATGTAGAATAGCATATATATTTCAAATAAATTACTCGTTTCACAGTGAGGCAGTAAAAACAGAGAAGTAGTTTGTGTCTGTTGTTGGATGATGATGGTCCAGTGTCGGGGTGTTTAACCCCAATACTCTCTGGGAACCAACGGCATGCAGAAGTCTTTGCCACACATCTGTTTTAAAAAAATCAAGAGGAAATTTGATTAGTATTTTGTACCTTTATTTAAAACAAATCCAGGATGTGTGATTCCTACATATAGAGTCATTAATAATGAGTAAATGTTCACATACCTGACAGGAGGGTTGTGTTGCTGGAGGTGACTGCAGGATGCTATCCATGCTCATGTCTCCCTGAGGCGCTTCAATGTACTGTCTACTGTACTGATCCACTCCAAAACTACAGCTCCCAGAATGCAGCATGGTGCTCTGGCTGTGACACTGGGCTGGGTACAGGCTCTGGCTCAGGCTCTGGTTCTGCAGCTGGGCCTCCTGTCCTCCCATGGGGCCGTGCTGGAAGTAGCTGAGGATGTCGGGTGAGGAGGTGTCACTGGCCGAGGTGTCTCCTTGTTCCCTCCTCTGAAACAGCACCTCCTCGCTGAGGCCCAGCTGGGCCGACAGGTAGGAGATGTAGCGGATGGTGAGGCGGAGAGTCTCTATCTTTGTCAGAGTCTGTCCGGCGGGGGCCACCGAGGGCGGCAGGTAGGACCTGAGGTGATGCAGAGCCTTGGTCAGATCCCTCATCCTCAGCTTTTCCTTCTCGCTGGCGCTCTCCCTCTGCTTACTGCGGATCCGGGTGGCTCGGCCCGTCTTCCGGCCACGTCCGGACAGGGAGCAGGTCGAGGATTTGAGGGTCTGGGAATATCCAGTCTTAGCTGCCTTAGGGGTGGACTGTGGCACCCGCTGGTAGGAAGGAGAGAGGCTGGAGTCCATAGAGGGGACAGGGGAGAGGGTCTCTGAAGAGCAGATGCTAGAGAGGTCCGAGTCGGAGCACCACTGGTACTGCATGCCGTAGTTGAGCAGAGGGACTGAAGAGGTATCCATGTTGTGTTGGAGGGAATCAGTGGTCTGACTGGAGAGACTGGGAGGCTGTGAGTGCTGCTCAGCTCTGTTGCACTGGTTTATAAGTCCAGGCCAGGCCACAGAGGTGTGAAGTGACACCTCCGCAGATTCTCACAAACCATCACTGTCTAAAGCAGAGGCCCCTGAACACACACACACACACACTCCCTCACTGGGTCCTTGTCTCAGTACCTCTCCCTCTCCTCTGTGTCTGGGAAAGTTCAGCTACAGGAGTGTGAATTTTGACTCCTGCTCAAAACAATAAACAGTTTTTGCTTTCTGGGTTTTGGAGCCTGCAGCAACCCAGATGCATTTTGCACATGTTTAAGGGATCGGCTTTGTTTTGAATGATCTGGTTTCTCTCGCATTCACTTTTTAACACTAAAGCCAAAGACACTGGTCAGTGAACCGGACAATATAGTGGGAGACATAAAATTGTATTATACCTGGATAGAAGGAGGTGTTGATACACTGAGTTAATACCCTCAGAATCTTTATTAAGCACATGATGATGTTTCAAATATAAACGTGACCTGATCCTGCACAGATGTGTCTCAAATAAAATCCTGTCACCAATAATGTCAAAATGATCATAAACATTCACAATTAGTTGAAAGTATTTAAAATGTAGGAAAAGAAACATGAAACTCAGTAAGGATTAGAGATTGATTACCAGTTCAATGGAAACAACAAGGTTCAAGCACACAATCTCCGCATCTAAATACTGCGAACAAGCCTGTACAATAAAATGTAATTATATCACATTACTACATTTATCTGACAGCTATAGTTAAAGTTACTTTTCCAGATTCAATGGATGCATTCAGTATTGTTTGGGATGTAGTAGCTTATTTCTCCCCCTCAGCAATTTTTCTTTCACAATTTTCATCTCTGGAGAGATGAACGATTGTGGATCTGCGCTGCCAACACACATGAACACGAGTGCTGCTGCATAAAATCACACCCTGACTCTTGATGTTATGGCCGGTGTGTGTGGCTGATTAAACGGTTTATGTATGGGTGGAGACATGGCGACTGGGTGAGGGAGTTTATTTGAGTCTTAATTTAGCTGGCAAGAGTTTGGGTTTAGTGTAAGTGTCTATTCGTGATTCTACTCAGTTTCTTATCATTAAGAGAGCAGAGCTGATCCTGTCCTCACTGGAGGCTGAAACTCCTTTCTCTTGCTCTCTTGCATCTTCCTCCTCAGCTCACTCCAACCTTGAACCTGACATCAGTGTGATCTGCCCTTCTCTTGATCTCCTCTTTATATCCCACCACTTCTCACCAACACGATCATTTTATAGTCACAGCAAGTCAGGCGTGAGCTGCCATCTCTGACCCTTCACTTTCTTTATCTTGGTGTTGGTAGTGAAGCTTCTTCTTCTGCTGCTGCTGTTGTTGTTGTAAGTGCTTCTGGATACGAGCAACCTATGTCCTACATGGCTAAAATGTAAATGTGGTGTATGTAAATAGATTTAATGAAGCATAATGACCCGTATTATCCAGTTAAAGCGGAGGCGTGAAGGTTTCACACTGATGAGAACTGATGAGTCTGGAGGCGTCACTTCACACCTCAGCTGTGAGAACCTGGGATGATGTCCCCGTCTCTCCCCTCTTTTCCCCGAGTTTCTCCATGTTTTTCTCAACCTTCTTCCTCTCTATGTGTAGAACAGCAGAGAAGGTTTGGTCTCAACATCACATCTATTTATGAAGAGAGATGCATGTTGATACAGAAATAGTGGTTTTCAGAGAGTCAACCTTTTGTAGCTTTTTTACTGAACTTAGGTGTTTGGTTGGTCAAAGTAGAACACCTTAGAGATGGGATATTTTGAACTTTTGAGAAAATAAATTCTTAAATTTAGACATTTCCCCCTAAAATTCACCCACTGTTTATTGGGGATTAACTTTTCTCACTACGTTTACCTTCTCGAGTTAAATATTTACAAAATGTTACATGTGAAATAACAGGAAACCACTTGTGAACACTTAAAAACACTTGCTCAAGTGTGCAATTCTCCCTTGAGAAATCAACATGTCTGGGTGAATGCTTTTCACTGCGCTTTCCCCTTCCAGTCTGATAGTCTGTTGTTTATTAAATCATCTTAACATCAAACCTGTCGTAAATCTCATCCCTGTTCAACACAGCAGAAAATTTTGTGTTCTTCTATCAAGGTTTTATCGTCCCTAATAGAGGACTGGCTGGCAGCGATGCAGATAACTAAAAAAATAATGAACAGATGAAACACAAAACTGTGTAAAATGCTGGTTTGTCTGGTGTTTAGAGAGGGTGTTCTTCAGCTTGGGGCCCCTTTCAGTTCCTTTGGCCAGAACTCTGAAGCCCTGCCACCATAAATAATGAAAATAGGTTGAATAGTGAGAGGTGGTAAGGTGTATAAGGTGTATAGTATGACTGAATCAACTTAAGATAAAACACATGACACCATTAACAAACTAATGGTAAGATGTGTGCTGTGTCAAGCTGAGGGCAGGGTGAACTGGGGTTGAACCTGCAGTGCGACCCCGCCAGTTACCCTGACCAAGGTGAGGCTGTGGGAGTCTGGCTGGGAGTTTGGCACCTCTGGGTGGACGGACACCCACAGCAGGCTCTGAGGCTGGGCTGCCTGCCACCTGTCTGGGCCTCCAGAGTACATCAACCCTGCCACGACCTCCAGTGCGCTCCCTCTGCTTGGAATAAAATCAGACATAATTTCAGTGATTCCTGTGGAGACACTGGGTGGGCGCCATGGCAAATAGTGATACAGCACAGAAAAAAACATCAGAGGAAAGTCGACCATATTAAGCAGAAATGTATCAAGGAAAGTTAAAGATCACAGAAGGTGTACAATCTTGTGAAAGTAATACAGCAGTACAGTATACAAAGATGATTATATATAAAAAGTTAATCACTACATATGAATATAAGGAATACTGAGAAACACAGTGCAATTGTAATAATCAAATTATCTACTTTATTTCTGTCTTTGTCTTTTTAGATCTTCTATTGGGAACCAATCCGTTCAGCAGCAACAGTAACAATACATCTGTTTGTACGTCAGTGTGGCCCGTCTGGGAAACTATAAAGTACTGTAGTTCAGTGCTTTTGATTAACAGAAATTCAAGTAATTCAAAGTATTTAAAGTATCCAATTTTATTTCATATTTTTTCTGCTGCTACCAACTAGTTTTGGCTCTTTGTCTTTTCTACAGAAAGAAAAGAAGAGAATTTAGTTTTAGTTTTAATATCTTAATGAAACTGAACTCTGAAAATAGTTTCTGCAACTCCTCCAGTGAGAGTTAACGTCTGCTGACACTGACAAGATGGTCCCAGTTTTTACGATCAGGCTAATTAAAGAAAATGAAAAGAATAAATGAGCGGAGACACAACAAATGCAAAATGTGTCTATACAGGACACAAGGGCTCACTGAATGTTTCAATGCATATGAAAATGATGCGAATCACATGTTATGGTCTTCACAGTCACCAGATCTAAACCCCTGTCTCAACACGTTAGACAGCGCTCTCCACCACCATCACCAAAACACCAAATGAGGGAATGTCTTTTGCAAGAATGATGTTTCACCTCTCCAGCTGAGTTCCAGCCAAGGAGCATTTAAGGCACTGTTGTGGCCCAACATCTTGATACTGTAAGACACTATGTTGGTGTTTCCTTTCATGTAGTCACCCATATATATGTATCTGTGCACACTACAGTTAGTCCACCGCTGCACATGTGAACAAAGATCATGAACATGTTCATGTCACAAACATTTCCCAGGTCCATGACAACTCACTGTGAAAACAATCACTGTGGTTTCTATGATGCCACAGTTTATTTTCAGCTGTATGATTAAGTCATATTATTACATAGATAAAACTGATGAAGAATCAACAAGACTTATTCACTTATGTAATGTAACTGTGTATGAATATGGACTAATAAAGGCATGTTAAGGGGTGGAGCAAGTAAAGCTCTGGTGTAACCTCCGCTGAGTGGGCATTGAGGTTGTTGTTCCTGTCACCAGGACCACTGCCCTTATTTTACTCTGCTGCTGCTTCACATTCAGACCTGGTCAAATTAAAATACAATTCAAGTTATAAACAGTATCACTTTAGTGTGAATCAGTTTATTATTTGGTAATATTAGGTATGTTGAAAGCTTCAATGTGTGTGTGTGTGTGTGTGTGTGTGTGTGTGTGTGTGTGTGTGTGTGTGTTGGTATTCATGTCAGTGAGTGAGGTGGCAGGTGAGGGGGACACATTCTGCACCCTAGGTGTGAAACATCGCTGGAGCTAGAGGGGTCAGCCAGAGGTGGACAGTAAATTTCCTCTAATTGTAAGAGAGTGACATTCGCAGAACATAACCAGATTCAACCCGAACAACTTAACAGAATGAATTGAATTGAATTAATTTGCTGAAACAGGAAGTAGGAACAGGTTGCTGACTGTTGGCCTCGTGGTGACGTTGATAATATTCTGTTATTCCAGACACCCTTGAATGGTACAGACCTCTCCATCGTCCATCTAAGTTACATTTATCGGTCAAATCTCAAGTCAAACTCGATCTTATTAAAGCATCAGTTCAATCTGCGTCTTCCGTTCGCTGACGTCCAGATAAACCTGGTGGACAGATCAGCAGACTGTCTTTCACACCTCAGCCAGTGTAAACACATCCTCCTACTGCCGGCACTTGCTCACACTTGTGTGCTGCCATGTTTTTACAAGCCCTCCTCACGTACCCCCCCGACACACAGCTGCCACCGACATGGGAACACTTTATTATATTCAGCTCCAGCTCACTGCTGTCATGTCTGAAACATAACATGTTTCTAGAAAGCAATCTGAGGTCGACTGTTTCAGAGCAACAATAAAGAATGAATAAAGATTTCAGATTTCTCTCAACAAAACAAATGATTTTAGATTAAATACAATTACATCTTCTTCTTTTTTACATCACATAACAAAACAAAACTCATGAGGTCTTTCTGTCCCTGCGTTAGAAAAGACACAAACTCAGCATACATTTACACTTCCCACCAGCCTTTGTGACTTTTTGAATGTAAATATTGTACTTTTCCTT
This sequence comes from Oplegnathus fasciatus, assembly GCA_003416845.1. Taxonomy (NCBI): domain Eukaryota; kingdom Metazoa; phylum Chordata; class Actinopteri; order Centrarchiformes; family Oplegnathidae; genus Oplegnathus; species Oplegnathus fasciatus. Next base: position 636,199 of record NTHP01000003.1, on the reverse strand, counting down.
GAAAGCATGTTTTCATCTGTTAAGCTTTCTTTAAGAGAAACTTTTGAATGTTTTCTGCTCAGTCAGCTCTGACATCTTTACACCTCATGAGGACGACAGTGAAAATTCATAATGACATCCTCTGTGACTTTAGTTCATACATTACAGTATTTAAAGTTGTCACATCAAAAGAAGTAGCTTATTCGTTCTTTTCAAGAATAAAATGACAAGATCGATACCACTTCTTTTGTGCAAATTTGACGGCTGGAGAGTTTGTGTTGATTTGCCCCAAACAGTCAATGTACCACCTGCACAGTTAGCTGTAAACTAGCTAGCAAAAGACACACACACACATGTATCTGTGGGAGTGTGTTTTTGTGTTCACCTCAGAAGTCACCAACTCCAGTTTTTTTTCTGTTATTTCCCCCCAAGTTGAAACATTTTCAATTCTCAAATATGCGTCTTCGTATCAATTCGGGCCGGTGCCATGACATTTTTCCGACATCCCATAGTCCGAAAAATGGCCCATTGCTCCGATGGCCCACTTATCTGAAAATACACACTCTCCCTGCTGTTAAAGTGCCGGACACACGGGCTTTCGGTCCAATGGGACATTATTTTTGGACTATTGGGGTGTCAGAATAATGGGCCATCGGCACAATGGGTAGTCCACTTCAGGCCACCCGGGGCGAATTAGTGTCTGATTGCGTCTTTCAATGCAATCACCCCGCCTCATAAATTCGCTTCGTATTCTGTCTCAACATGCAGACAGAGGTGCTAGAAGGGAAATGTTGTTAACTTTGAACATGAGCCAGGCTAGTTGTTTCCCTTTTCCCCCAGTCTTTATGCTAAGCAAAGCTAACAGGCTGCTGGTTCAGGCTCCGTACGTGATGCACAGATACCGTATGAGAGTGGTATGGATCTCATTTAATAACTCTCATACTTCCCAAAATGTCAAAGTATTTCTTCATGTCAGATCTGAAACATTCAAAGTGTATAACCTGTTTCATATGTTCGTTTCACATTCTGCATCAGTTATTAAGCAGGAAACTGGATCATAAGCCCTCAGCTTTATTCAAGTCATGATGGAGCTACTATTTTACAACTAATATACACAGGTCTACAGTATGTACAACAACAAACAGAGTATTGGTAGTCAGACTATTGTGTTTCAGTAAATTCACAGACATGTGGATAACGACCACACACACACATACACACACACACACAAACGCACACACACACACACGCACACACACAGCTCAGTCATGCCAAAAAAGTAAGATGCTCCTTAGAAGTCTTGACACATCATGTTGTCAGAAATGCAGCAGGTTCTGTAAAACTGTTCTTCATCAGAACGTTAAAGTGAGAGCATCATATCAAAACATCGAATCTCACAGTTTTGTATCATTCTCTGCTTTAGAAAAAAGAAGAAAAAAAAACCAAGTAAATAAACAAACAGAACAATTCCTTACACTTTGTCATGGCAAGATGTGACAGATAAGACTCTGATTCTACGTTATCACCACCTACAGAACACAGCGCTACAGTCAAGAACAGACACGACGTCTCAGTCGAGGACAAGACGACAAATGGGAGGAGAATCCGGATCGGCTCAGTTCGGAGAGAAATGAACAGCCGCGGATTCAATAAGAAAAAAAACAACACTCCTACATTTAATAAAATGGTCAATCCAGGTTCAGGTCTAGAGAGAACAAACCAAGCAACAACATGTGAACTAAGGAAGACTATATACACCACAGGACAGTGCCGAATAAATAAAGACTGGGTGAACGAAAGAGGCGTTTTCTCTGAATAACAACACCAGCAGAGCCTCGGCAGTGAATACAACAGGATTCAAGTTGTGACTGGTCCTCTCTCTTTCCTTTTTTTCCAACAGGGAGTGAAATCAAAGCACAACATGGTAACATGAACTACGTCACCTTTCAAGTACAGACACATTTTCATCTCATATTAATCTTTCTTTTACACAAACCTCAAACAAAACAAATGTTGCTACACTGTGTGTGTGTGTGTGTGTGTGTGTGAATAGAGGATGGGCAGTAAATGATAAAAAGGAAATGACAAACACTATTTTTATACGATGTGACAGAAACGCTGGGCAGCCTGAGGAGCTTACAGAGGGAATAAAAAGCAACCACAGGTTCACGTAGGCAACCAGACAGGTTTTCAACATTTTTAATCATATAACCACGGCAGACTCATACACACAGCTAGCACAGCATGGCCTTTCCTCCTTGTCTTTCCATTTCAGTTTAAGCAGATACTTTCCCCGAAAAGCTTTCCCCATAGCTATACTGTGGTCGAGGCCTGGAGGCTGCAGGAGTTTGGCTTTTTCAAGAGAGGATTTTCTCCCGGGTCTCGGGCAGCTTGAGAGCCACCAGACCTCCGCAGACGAGGGCGGCGAAGGCCAGGAAGATGGGGATGATCTTAGTGATGCCGATGAAGGCTGCAAAGATGAAGCTGGCGATGATGGCCGCAAACTTACAAATCCCATTCAGGATACCGAACGCTGTCCCTCTGCATAGTCAAAAAGACAGAGAGAGGTTAGATGCCTGACTTTACTGTTTAACCCTTTCCTCATGAATTATTCTCTTGTGTTTTTGGTTTGAAAAGGTAAAAAAGACACCACCTGCCAAATGCTTCTGATATGGATTATCTCTCTTACTGCACACCACTTCAAAATGTGGAGAAATTCAAAGCTTGACAAGCCTGCCGTGCTTAGTTACAGTTGCTAAGCTGTGATTGGACATTTGCTGTTTGGGTGAGGGGTTTAGGGAACAGTTGATTGGAACAAACCTTACAGGGAAGGGGTAATTTTGACCTGTGGTATGGTAGAGATAACACTGGACCTTTTACCAGGGGGATAGAGATGGACCGTACCTTTTAGAGGAGGGGTAGAGTTCCACAGAAATGACCTCTAGTCCATTCCAGGCCGCCACGCTGGCGCCATAGAAGAGACACTGCCAACATATAACGGCTCCTTGACTGAAACTTAGCAGCAACAGGAAGGTACAGGCAGACGACACCAACATAGAACCACCTAGAAAGAGAGAAACAGATTTGGCAAAGAGTACACAAAATGACCCATCTGTCCAGGGTTACTGTACTTACACGGCAGTTACACTTTCTGCTGATCTCACCTATTATTCTGATTCTTCCTATCTTGTCCATGAACAATGCTGAGATGATGTTGCCAGGCAACACAGCCAAACTGCCCAGGAAGCTGACCATGTAGATGACGATGTCGTTCTCCTCCTGGAAGTTCAGATGGCAGCCTTTCTTTGGGTGGAGGAAGGTGGTGTTCTCCATTCGACAGTCTTTGAACTTTTCCTGCCAGAGGTCTGGAGAGAACAGAGGGATGTAAAATGAGGCGATGCAAAGAGTTTTTGGTTTATGTTTTGCAAAGTGTTAATGCTTTGACAAAGACGACTGTTTTAGGGCAGCATTAATGTCTAAATATATGTTTTATACCACTGGTTAGTTGAGTTTATTGAGCCCTAGACCTTAAAGAGCCATCAGTGTGAAAGTGCTATAAAAACCCGATGATACCTGTGTTATAGAAGACAGTGTTTTTGATGGTGCAATTCTCAAAGAAGGTGTTGGTTGACTTGACATCCTCAAAGTAGCAGTTTTCAAACAGAGAATCCTCAAACTTCACAGACTTAATCTCAATGTTTGCAAACCTAAATGAAAGGAAAGACATCCCATCAGGCAGTAGTATAAACATGAATATGAGTGTAACAGAGGGGCGGTGTTGAGGAAACGTTACTTGTCGTGGATGTACTCTCCCTCGCGGTGGATCTGGTTGACCAGAGAGAAGTTGAAGTGAAAACGTTCGACGCGCTCTCGGTGGAACACTCGGACCTTGGACTCGTACTCCTCATACTGCATGTATTTGATCATGTCGGGGAACCACACTCCCAGTCCGTGGTAGCTGATGATACACGTAGAAACATACAAACCTGAGCATGTAAAAATAAAATGATCTGCATGGCTACATGTAGATACTATCACAGGGCCAACTGAGAGAATATGTTTTTTTGTGATTCGGGCCTTTAACATTACCAGTGACATTCTTTCTTTCTTCAGATTAGCTCGGCCTTTCAAAATAATCTATAAACGCCTGATTTTTCCTCAAATCTCAATGTGGGTTAAAAAGCATTGTTGCTACCTGAAGGCCAAGCAGAACCAGACGATAACCAGGAAGAGGCCTTGCAGTCTGAGCTCTGGAGCTGATAGTGACATTATGTTAGCCATCACCTGAAAGAGGGACAGACGTGAGAGACGTGTGAGGTCTGCAGGAAAAAAGGGGATGAAAACACTTTTCAAGACATTCAGTCTAAATGAGACAAAGTTAAGACCTGTTGCAGCATGGTCATGTGTCTGACGGTCCAGCGTTGGAAGGCAGTTCCAGTGTCACTCTGGATCTCTATGAACTCGTCCTCCTGAGTTTGTGGAGTCTTAATGTTGGTCACCTTCACAAAGACAGGGCAGTTTGGATGTAAAAAACATTAACTTCATCTTCATTTCATGATTTTCAACAGAAATTCAGAACATATTATTTAATTGTGGAGCTTATTGTTATTTAGTCTTTTGTGTATATAATTCATAGAGTATATATTTTATTGTTTATTTACTAACTACTAACTACTGCTAGGTCATGTCAACATGCCTGCTGTGAAAGAAGCCTATTGTGCGTGCTGGCTTGCTGTCACAGTTGAATGGAACGATGATTTATGTTATTTGTGACAGCTGAGGATCACATGTAACAGCCTCTAGTTACACTGGTTATTTTGATAATTAACTGCTAAATGAGATAATTGATGGTGAGTGAGTGGGCAAAACAGCAGTGTTGTTGTAAATAAAGGCTCACAGTGAAGACCCTCTCTGGCTCCCCCTTGGCCTTCCAGTTGGTGTCGTGAACTTGTCGCAGGATCATCCACGCCTCATCGTGTCGGGCATTCTGAAAAAAAAACACACACACATACAAACCTCTCAGGGTTTACGGCACGTTTATTTCCCACATACACTGTAGCCAGATGCAGGCGAGTAACACTGTTCCCATGAGGTCTGCCTCTTATCAGTTGGGGAAATGTGTGATAATTTGGGGGTGTGTGATATGAACATGTTGGAGCAGCCCTGCTGTAACATACAAATACAATACCACATGTGGTTAAAGGTCTGACAATGTCCTGGATGAGAAACAGGGGTGGGTGGTGGTCTGGTGGCGCCTTAACAGCTTTTCGCTACCTTTGCACAGCAGTGGGATGTTGCTGTGGTGGCTGATGACTCAACATTTTTAACCAATCACAGCTTGATGTTTAATACTGTGCACTGACATAATGAGTATCACGATAGGGAGCGTATATATATCAATATGTTTGTGGTTATTTTTGTTTTGCAGTTGAATCATAAAGTAAAAGCACATATTTTAAGTTGGCATGTTTTAATCTGGTGACATTGGATCTGACCTCCAGGAGGAAACGAGGGCTCTCCGGCATGAAGATGACTCCGACAAGCGCAGCCAGCGCAGGGAAGAGACACACGAGAATAAATAATCTCCAACTGTGGATCTGGAACTCTGTGCCGATGGCGAAGCCCCAGCCTGGAAAAACATCCAGTGAAGAGCATGTTAATATTTCAAGAACCCACCTTTCACTTTATCACTGTAATGCAACAAAACACATCTTTATTGTCATCTTTTGTATGCACAAAACTTACCCTAAGCACCAATATATGCCTGAGTCATTTGCATTTGAAACATTGCAGGGATTCAAAAGTTGAAAGTCTATTACACACAGGCAGCTGTGTTTTCATTTTGGGCTCACATAAAACTATCTTTCAATCCCTGATGGTGGCAAAATTCTTACTTATTCTAATGTGAATTATTGATATTTAATTGCTGGGAAAACTCCTCAAGATGAGGCACATTAGCAAGCACAAAGAGGAGGAAAGAAATTAATTTAGCCACATCCTGTCGCTCATGCCGACTGAGAAGAAAAAAGTCCCATATGTCAGATAAGAAAATGCTCGTCCAGAGAATTAAAATTCAATAAAAGTGAAATAAACTCTCTCTCTCTCTCTCTGTGTGTGTGTGTGTGTGTTACCATAGTGAGGGATGATTCCCCAGGCGGTGAAGGAGGCGTACAGGCCTCCCAGCATCCAGAACATGCAGAGCCAGCTCAGATGCTCTCCACGTTTGTCCATCTGAAGGAACTCGGTGAAGTAGGTGTACACTATCGGGATGGAGCCGCCAATGCTGGGGGAGGAATCGCATCTCAGACACCTCAGTCTTCAACAAATACATCTCTTCTTTTTCCTCACTAAAATGCTTTTATTTTGCCCATCATCCTCTGAGGATTCAGAGGATCATTTGCTGTGATATCTGGCTCAAATTACACAAAAAACATATGTTCTCACTTACTGCTGATCTCTAGCTATGCAGATACTTTTGTTTTTATCTGTCCAGATTTTGAGACATCTGTCTCTGCCTCCACCCCCAACACATTGGAGGTGTATGGAATTTCATTTGTAATGCTCAAAAGATTCAATATTATTTTTAAAAGACTCAACAGCAATATGTCTTTAGACACAATGTCCCAGATAATCGACAGACCTTGCTGTGAACAGTTTTCATTGGAACTACTTTCTACTGAAGAGATAGTTCCTAAGAAAACTGTTGACAACACAGTTTTTGAAGTTTGGTAAACTTGTAGAGGACCAAATAAATAGCCAAGCATAAAAGTTTATGGCTAAAATAAATAATGAAGAATTGCTGGAGGCAACTGAATTCTTTGTGGATGGTTTTTGGTGGTCAGTTTGTTCAGAGGGCTCTCAGTGATGTCAGGACTGACCAGACCAGGTAGTTAAGTTGAGGATATGGTTAAAATTAGGGGGGAAAATGGACACAGAAATTGTTCATATCGTGAGATTGAATGTTTTATGGCTGGAGCCTGCTGATAGGGACGTTTCAGCACTGGTGTTGGTCAGGGACTAGGGCATACACAGATCTTTGGCATATTCTTTTCCAGTAAAAGGCATTTCCCTATCTTAAACTAGTTTTAAAACCATATACGTACAGCAGAGGAACCACATTACATGAAGGACAGCAAAACTCTTAGTAATACCACTACAGTGTATTTAACATCAAGACAAGAACATCAAGGGGGGGGGAAGCCAGCAAAACAGGCACAGTTCTTCTGCAGATGTGAGTGTTAATGACTAACATGGGGCTCATTATCGCAGTGAATCAGCAACAGCTGAAAGTTTTATTTTGGTGACCTTGTCTTTTTTGGCTTAGCGAAAAGCTCAAACATCAATATTGCAGATCTGGGAACACCCAGGCTGCAATCATTACCAAAAGAAATGTGTCTTTGAAAGTTGCAAAATCAATCAGTGCACCGCACCAAGGTGCTGACGCCAGCAGGAAGTCAGCAATAAAACTCAAATTAAAAACAAGCAATGAGTATTGTTCACTTGTTTTAATTGGTATAATAAAGAAATGCTCTGTTTAAGGGAATAAACAGAAATCTGCTTGTGTGCAGCGCGCAATGTAAATGTGTTATATTAATGAGGAATATCAACTAACAAGTGAGTCGAGTGGTGTTCTTGAATTATGTCCTCAGGCTGTTCCCGAAGGTTCACAGTTTGTTTTAATGGAAGTACTCCCTATTACTCATCTTACTTAAATGTCAGGTATCTGATTTTGGAACAAATATCTTCAAATACAAATATATGGATGTGCTTTTTCCCCTGAATGTTACAGACGCGCTTGCTTCCACTAAAAGGATTATTTACGGGAAAGGTCAGTCATCATAAAAGCCTGTCGAGTCGCCTTTTGTTCATGCGAGGCCTGCAAATGTGAACATGAATGTGAATGTGTCTCACCCAAAACCGGAGCAGAATCTGAAGAAGAGGAAGAAGCCGTAGCCCTGAGCGAAGCAGGATAGGAAGGAGAAGACCAGGTCGATGCTCAGGACGTAGATCAGACACTTCCTCCTCCCCATCTTATCGCACAAACCCCCCCACACCAACGCCCCCACCATCATGGCTACATACACCAGCAGACCTGCAAATACACACACAAACACAAACCTCATTTGGAGGCATTTGACCTTGACACTTATAGTCAAGTTACACGTTCTACTCCCATAATGCACACTTGATCTCAATGAAACACACAGGCTCTACAGGTACATGTATTTACATACACATACATACACACAAACATCACTGGAAGGAAAAGTAGATCTGTAATAAAAAACAACAAAAACAAGGCCAAGCGTCCTGATCTCCACAAGGGGGCTCTCTTTACCTTTGTATGAACACAGAGGAAAAGAGAAATCATCACACTTTGTACTGTAAGTCAGTGTGACGCATCCTTACGTGCGCGATCAACATTTCCGAATATTCCCAACGACGTACCGAGAAAATATATTTAGTGATAATAACATTTCCAGAAAGCTGACTGAGACATAAAGGTCACACTGATTTTGAGGCAGCTAAGAGTGCTTCACTTCCACAATATTCACCTTCCGTATCATTAAATCTGCTTTCAGCTTTGTGTTTCTCTCCATTTGTCTTTCCTGTTTCTTTTTTGATATTTTATTGTGCTTTGATTACGTGCTTTATCAATGCTAAATTAATTACTTTCCGATTCCCACTCTGACTCACAGCGGTCTGGAGCCTATCCCAGCATGCCCTAGGCAGGAGGTCTACTCTGCCATTTCTTTTTGTTGTAAAGTAACAGCCGTTAACAGTGACCGACTGTGCTATCCATTACTGCTCCCAGGAGAAAATAATGATTATGTACTTCCTCTTTTTGTATCTGGGGAGAGTAATATGCTCTCTAACCTCCAACCTGCAACCTTAGCCATCCTCTTCGCCGTGTTGTTCAAACCTTTAGACCCATACCTCCTGCCTGCCCTGTGTTTTTACTACACAGCCCTAATTACAGTCAGACTAAGCAGCTTAACGGCACGTGGAGCCATAGTGTGCACCTTCCCTGTGGATTACTAGACTATCCAAATGCTCCGGCGCTCCACACGCCAAGCTGCGCATCCCTCACTCATTCAACAAGAGACTGCTCAGGGCACAAAGAGTCCAGGCTAACATGTCACCTAAAATCTTGGCCAAGTTGTTGCTTAAGGCCATGTGTATGCCTTGGATATGTACACGGACAGGTTGACAAGGTGGCCCTGTGATTAGAAAGCCTGTCCTTCAGGTGGAGGCGCAGGATCAACCCCTGCAGCAACAAGCCTCTATCTGCCTGTTAAAGTGTCCTTGAGCACAGTGAAGGCACTGAATCCCTGGAGGCGAAAGAAGAATTTTTCATGTCGTATTGAAAGTGAAAGCACTGTTAGTGCATTTAGCACACCTAGATGAAGAGACAATGAATCTACTTGGGAAAAAGGCAGGCAATTGCACAGCATGCATTCTTCAAACATACAATGTGTACGGTCTAAAGAAAAGCTAACCCTATGTATATGATTAAAACAGACGTGAGGCTTTTCAGTATATGTCACCTTTGTGTAAAATTCAGTTTCATTCCAGATGTAAAAAATTGAGCTCACTACTCCATTTCTTTACTTAAACAACAGTTTAACATTTTGGAGGATATAAGATCTGAGTTTTATGACTACTGAACAATGGACACCCGGCAGCGTTTTCCCATAATGGCTTGATACCAGTGAAAAGCCTTAAAGTAACGATCTGCTCAATTTTCCTGTTGTGTCAGCTCAGTTATTCTCTATCTCAGATTGACTAAAAACAGTACTGATTGAATTTGGAGCCAGTGAATGAAAGTTGTCACAATTGCTGGGCTGGAGCCGGTTGCACCAGCTGTTCAGAGGTGCAGTGTTTACTACTGTAAGTGGAGATTTTAGCATCACTACATTAAAACAGGCTGCACCGCACAAACTAGTTCTTACATAGAGAGTTATTATTACTGATAATATCTACAGCCAGGTGGAACTAACGGAACCAACTGCCAAAGCTAACGTTGATAATGATGATAATGTAAACTGGAAAGATTTTAAACTACATTTAAGAAACATAAAACAATATATCTGATATTATAAAATATTATGCCAATAGCATTAGACTAAATTATCAAATGGCATCAGTTACGTTAGCATAATCAGATATTACCCACTCACATTAAACTAGCTGGTAGCTAATATGTAGCTATATATAATATATATATATATCGCTAGGCCCCATAAAACTGTTATTTTTGTACGTTACATTCTGGGATACTTTAATGCTTCCTATTCAACACCGTTGAGATGTTTCATAGCAACCCATTTACACATTACTGACATAATGTGAAGCTTACTAACTAAGAGAAGTTTTAATGGTGCAACCCAATTTAAATCCCCTGTTTGAAACTAGCTAGTGGTTACAAAGAATTTAGGAAGAACTTTACACACAATGAATTACGACAAGCTGGTGCAAACCAATCCAGAGGCCAAAGACTTCTAGCACACAAGAAGTGATGTATTTCACGTGTCATGGAACAGTAAGTTTGTTTGGAGTAAATAGAAGAAGAGCTGGATAATTTGCACGAGCAGTGAAGCTGTCATTGCTTAACAGACAAAAAACATCTCTAGAAACCTGCAAAAACTCGATCAAAAGGAAAAAGACATCACAGAACTGGACATCTCGCTGGATTGACATGTGATTTCTGGGAGTGTGCCATGCAAAAACATTACAGCAATGAATGCTAAGCACCAAAGATATTGTAGATTATTCCTTAAATAGCAGCAGGGAAGCATCATAAAACAACGTTATAATTTATGCATGACCTTTTTCATTGCAATTCCAGTTTTATACCAGAAATGCATTAGCTGCATTGCAAGTTTAGCAATTTCCACAAGATAGTTGGTTCAATCTCTGCAACCACATCAAGCCTGGGATTTAAAACCTGCCAGAGCTTTCTCTTCTTTGTCTCCATTATTGTGTCTCTCACTATAAACCTCTTGTATTTTCACTCTATAGATTAAACAATAAAAGCACCCTTAAAGGTAAGTGCACCAACCCTCCTGTTTTGAACAAAAGATTTCGGGGTCTGTCTGCTATCCAAGACTAAGGCTAAGATTAAACACATTTCTGCTCCCGTGAGCCTAGTGAACAGAGCATGAGTGCGAATCAGATAGGATCATTCTGCAGATCTACTTCATATTCTCAGTCACTGATCAGTGCTCCCCTCCCGCTCTGCACAGACGCTGTGATTTCATTTTCGCCAGGCCTTCCTCCTGCTACCACAGCCTGTCAGAGGCCTGAAGCGTATCTGACAGCTCTGCACCGGGCGCTGCAGGCCGCCAGGCTCTCTGACTGCAGCAACATGCTCCATATTAGCCTGGGAACACACACTGAATACAATCACCACCGGGTTCCTCATCAATCTCTCGCAATGCCTCGTCCCAGGAGCCTGTTGTTAAGATGAAATGAGCGATGTGCAATCTGCCACATCGCCTGGCTACACACGAGGCCCGGGAAATACGGTGAGAGGCTTTAATTTGCAGTTTAGTTGTCTGCACAGAAAGTGAGGAACAGACGTTTTCAAGGTACATTTCCCAGTAAGTTGGATCTATGCTGCATACAAATTTCAGCATCATTTTTTGGCATGTTTACTGTTGTGGTACAATATCTGGGCTAGTGGGCGACTGAAATAAAGGAAAAACCATCCTTAATACACAGAATATTCAACATTCAACATTTATTGGAAGAAGGGGCTTATTTCTCTGTCTGGTGTCTAACATAATTAAAGAATTTGACATGTGGTGTGTCATCCCTCAAGTCAACTTCCAGGCACTTGTAGTAGAAATGCCAAGACTCTCAATCTGGTGGTTCACAATGGACCCATGTCTCTATCAGGACACACAATGTTGGTTATGTTCTTAATTTTTGCATTTGCCTAGAGGATCCAGGCCTTTTCCCCTAATCTGTCCCTGCGGCTGACGCAGTGGTCTGCAACCATGTGCCATCAAGAGCCAAACATATGCAGGGTTTTGTTTCAGCCAAGCACAACAGCGGATCATTTCACTGATGAGCTTCCTCCTCTCTGGGTAAAGATTGGAACTCTTCGACAGATGATTGTAATTAGCTAGTCTTGTAGGAGAAATGTGCTCGCTAAATCGGTTTTTCAGCCATGCTAGCTGCACGGCCCGAGGGATGGCAATGTCAGGCTGTTGGTTCACCTCCAGACTGAAATTTCAAAGCAACTTTTGGATGGATTACTGTGAAATTTTGTACAGAGATTCATGGTGCAAACAGGATGAATTCTATAAACATTGAATGGATGAATTTTCACCAGAAGGTTGAAATTTGTGGGTTTGAGTGAAATGTCTCGACAACTCTTGGATGGATTGCCATGAAGTTTGGTACAGACATTCATGTCCCCCTTTGGATGAATTATAATAACTCTGGTGATCCCCTGACTTTCCCCTGACTAGCGCCAAGATGGTGAACATGGTAAACATTATACCTGCTAAACATCAGCATGTTAGCATTGTCATGGTTAGCACGTTCCTTATTCTATCCCTAGAAACTAAATTGGTTGAAATTAAAAGCCTTTCCCTTCTTAAAGTGGCAAAATCTACATTTTTTTTCCTAAAGGTGGTTATTTCATTTTGGAGTGAAAAACTGAAGCTTTCTCCACACTCAGCAGAAACCTCAGTTTTTCCACTTTCCCTCCTTTTTGCACTTACCCAGCAATCCTTTGTCAGAGTTGGATATGCACATGTCCTTCTCAGCACTGGGCAGGACGAAGCCCACCACGAAGCCGTCCACGCCGTCGGCCATCAGCGCCAGGCCCAGCACGAAGAACAGCATCCACTGGAAGCGCCCATGGCCGCAGTCCTCCATGATGTTCTCATACTGCTCTGGCAGGTTTTCCTCCTCCTCTTCCTGCTGGCCAGCCATACGGGCTTTCCTCCTGGCCTCCAGCCGCGCCGCCCGCCGCGCCTCCTTGATCTCGTCAGGGTGGGGGATGCCCTGGTACTCCCCCTCATACATTTGTGCATCATCGTCTGCACCCTCGGTGGCATCGCTAGCAGCATCCTCGTCCTGTGGAGGGTAGTCTGTCTGGTAAGGGTAGCCGTCCTGACCTCCTCCATCCTGGGTGTAGGTGTACTCTCCACCCTCTGTCACCTGCTGGTTCACGTTGTTGTGATAGGGGTCATCCATGGTTCCTGCTGTGTGTAAGCGGAGCAGGACTGACTTTGCCTTGTAGCCGTCGTACTCTGAGGAAGCTCAAGTTGTCAGCTATAATGGCATAATCCTCCCAAGGAGCCGTGAGGTGCTCTCAGTGTTGCTGTAGTCTCCTGGACTCTCCAGGTGTCAAAAGGTATTCTGTGGCTCAATCTTCTGAGGAGGTCTCAAATTTAAGGCCTCAGCGGCTGCGTTGAAAGACTATTACCTTCCTTGATGTGCACAGTGCTGCATGCTGAACCTAAAACACAATGCACACAACACATCACAAATAGTCTGTCAGCATAACAGCAAAGAAGAATGCACTTGCATAGCAGAGACATTTCTATGCAACAGTCCCCTTTGGGATGGCTTGTGACCTGCCAAACAGTTACGGTCTCAAAGAGCTTTGCAATATTCATCATTTAAAAACATGAAGGGCGTATCATGACCTTTGACCCTCAACTTAGGACAAAGACCTTGAAAACCTACTGTAGAGATTGTCTTGCTTTGTGTTACTTTGCTTTAGTTTCCTTTCCTGTCAATCTAATCGATTTTATGGGATTTATGAGTACTTGTAAAGGACTTTTAAAAGTCATAAATAAATGCAGATTATTGTTCTAGCCATAAATTAAAAGTGTCATTAAGAAGGAATGAGCAGTTCAGGACTCCCAGTCTCCCTTGTAGGCTGTGTGTACTTCCACACAGCCAGATAATCTCATCGTCTGCCCGCTCAAATGCTCTGACGCCATTTTGATCCATCGGATAGCACTGCTGCAACGATGACACATTCAGATCTATCTTGATTTTTATGGTGACCAGAGGCCACAGGCACCAAAAGGCAGACAATAACACAAATTACATTACATTTTAGGAATTTTGCTGGCTGTCACATGCATTACCAACATGATTAAATGACTTGCACAGTGAAGTCAGGCGCACATTCTTACAAAATGAAGCAATTGTTAGCCTGAGGCTGGATCCTCTGTAATTTAGAGATAACAAATGATGACGTATTGTATAAACGTTTTGTGACAGACAACTAAGCTGCATAGCTGAATGCCAAATTCAGCACACAATTCATGAGAAATTTACTTCAAAATGATTTCAGACTCACACTGTTCAACTGTAAAATAACACAAACCTTGATTTAACCTTCCTGTGCCCAATCTAGTCCAACTGTGTACATGCCTTTGTAGTTTTTACTTCTCTCTCCTGCTACTGCTTTATACTCAAACTGGGAGGTTCACAGGACAACTATAGTACTCTGTGCCTTGCTCAAGGGCACCCTGACAGTACTACCTTTAAAGCTAGCCATTTAACTTTTACAGTGGAAATTACAGAATAATGGTAAGAGCTAAAAATGCTAATAATGGTAAATGCAAAAACGCAGTAGCAGTAGTAGCACAAGTCGAGAAGAGGAATAAAGTCAGCCAGCTGACTCAGTACTGTCTGTTACACAACAGTACCTATCTAAAAGTTTGCTAATATTAGCTAACATTAGCCACTATAAGCTACTGGTCATACCAGACCAAGTCCAACCCCCAAATGAATGACTAAGGGATCTGTAAGAAATACAAATGTGTTATTCCTTCTTTCAAAAGCTACATTTTCTCGTTTTAAGAACAGGACATGTTTCTCTTACTTCTGACACACTACTGATTACCACTAATTCAAAGTGCTGGTTCTTTAACTGTTTTAAACATGTTGTGGAAGATTATTTAAGGGATCTGATACTTTAGTGGTATGGTGTGATGCGTTTAACATCTTCATCTCAATAAACCTGCGTGAAAACTGGTTGCTTTTTGACACCAAATAGAAAGAGTGAGCTGTTTCTCCAGAGCACGCTAAAGCTTTTACCTTTTAGCTTTTAGTCTTGCATATTTTGAAACAAAGGAAATGTTAATGTGAAAATATCCAACATGCATATTCTTTTCAGCAAAACAAAAGGAAAAGCAGAAAAAACAAATAGCAACATCTTCTTTGCAGTAAAAAAAACAATAGGGTTTGTGGGAAATGTAGTTTTAATTTTGAGAAACCCTACCACGTGTGAGAATTTTTGTTTATTTTTTTCCTTTAGTAACATTTTGGGACATGAAACATAGGTTAGGGGGGTTAAAATTCAAATTAGAACTATTTGGAGGAAACAAAAAGGACTGACTTAATCCTCATTTAGTGCAGTATCATTGTTCCAGAATATCTCTACAAGACTGAAATCTTTGTAAATGTTAACGTCAAGGACTTAAGTTACATAATAGTGTTAAAACATTCTGCTTGTCTATGGTACAGATATTTGTAAAATTCACAGCATTTTGTGCTATTGAATTTCCTTTCTTATTCTGGGGGTGTCACTTTCTTCAAATGGGCATTACTTGTTACATGGGTATTACATGATCCGTCCAGAAACAACTGTAGTCTTATCGTCCGACAAGTGGATGGCTGGTTTGGTTTGGGTTGGTCTGTTCTGGTTTGGAGCCAGGATGACGAACACTGTAATTTAATCCAGATTAAGACTGCAGATTTTCTCATTTTGCCCTTGTTGCCTCACATTATTGTTTCATCACGAAAGTCATAGAGGTGGCTGATAGCGGCGGTGGATTATGGAGTCTGGATTGAAGCACTGTAATGTATTTGCTGCTCCTGGATATGTAGTTTTGAAATCCCAAATTTAGTGTTAAAATGTGTGCGTTAATCCATTTTGCTACCAGGAGTAATGACCGGTATTGCAGTACCATGATGTGATCACGATCATCTGAGCATCTCATGCTGTTTTTTTAGCAGTTTCATTCAGTAACGTAAATAATGCATGAACAGTTCAGGAGAGAAAGTGAGAGGGTGGATGCTCAGTCTGGTTGAGCGGTGTTGCTTTCATCATCCTGCTGCAGCGCCTTTACTCACACAGCTGGCGCTTACATAACAGTTAGGCTGCCTGTACTCACTCTTTTCCCCTCTGTCTCCCTCCCCCTTCTTTTCCAACTTATTGATCTGTGCTTGTGTTTATCAATGTATCAACTTGACCCCCCTTACCCCTAACACGCACACACTAACTCAGATGTCAAACCAGCATTTATGCCTGTGCAGAGTTTGAATAGGTCATGATCTGCCTTCCTCTGAGAGCGTCCCCCGTGTTGAAAAGTCAAAGAGCTCCTTTGAATCATGAAAATCAATGCAAGTCTGAGGTTTAACAGGAAGCAGAGAGGTCGCAGCGTAATTTACAAAAAGCTATCTCAATTTCACAAGTGACCTTTTACCGTTCAGATCATTTATTAGTTTGACTGAGCTAAACTCTGTCGTCTTCGCTTCATCAGTTTCTGTAGCTTGTTCTACAGAGAGCAACGGAACCATACACACTTGTGGAGTTACGTATTAATGCTGTTGTACCGCTGTACACAGACACACGTAGATACAATAGCTGAGCTACTCTGGAGCCAGCAGTTGAGGTATAGCCTTATTTTGATTCATTCAGTAACCGGGAATTCACTCAGTATAACCACACTCTTCCACTGCTGCTCACAGAGCAGCTTGCTCTGCCTTCCTTTGATCAGCTAAAGTGCATTGCTCATGGGCACCCCATCAGTAGTTACTCAGAGCTGGGGAAGTGTTTATGTATTTTACTTTCTTCACCCATATTTGCACATCCAGGGACTTGGGTGTAAGCTGTAATTATATTTGGGAAGTATAGAAATGGACAAAATCCTTAATAAACTCTACAAACCACAGCTTTTTGCAGAATATTTTATAATTATATGCCACATTATATGTCAGTTGTTATGAATGCATTTTGCATTTTATCATCTTGATCTTTCTTCCTTCTTTCTTTTTTTTATTGTTTGGATGAGATGTTTTTATCAGGGTGACTCCATCACACCTCCACAGTTTGAACTATTTGTGTTTCTCTCTCTCTCAATCTGCTTTCATTGCAGTTTTTATCTTTACCAGATCTTAGAGAGTTGATTGCTTCTCCAGGTACAAAAATGGCTGACCTTTGCTACTAGTTTGCACCACCAGGGCTCCACTAAGCAACAGGGTGAGGGGTTTCATTGCCATTGAGATATTACAAAAACATGTACTGTTTCTTTTGAAAAAAGCATCAATTAGACCACATCTACTACGTGCATTGTATCTGTTGGTGAAATAACTCAACTGGCAAAGCACTGAGTTCATTTTAATCTCAGCTCCTCTGTGACCTCGAAAGGTTAAAGGACAATCCTCAGTGATTTCTGGGGACAACCTGTCTGTCTGCTAACCTGTCAAATACATTTATTAGCAACATGTTTCTGAGTAAAACACTGTCACTAGGTCAGTTACAGTGCAAGAGTTGCCATTCTGGGCCTTATCATACTGTATATGTCACTAGTGATATTTTCATGCTAATCCTTTGCTACCAAAAAATGCTACGTTGAATAGATCCTGATGACAGAGACAGTAGATTCTGCCTACATACAATGGAAGACAGTCAAACTGGTATGAGAGTATGCTCTTTCTCACACATCTCTACACACCAGCTTTCATCAAAAGCTGAAGAATTTAACAAATGGTACAATGTGTAGCGAAACATCTAAAGAGGGTGACTTGAGGTTGACAAAAGGAGAATTTACTGGAACCTCTCTATTTATACATATTCATTTTGTTATGTACATTGTGATGTTGGTGGCTGAAAAGGAGCTGCTGCTACATTTTGATGTTGTTGCAACAGATAAAACTTCAAAAATAAATTATGGCACCACGGGTATCTTTTCACTCTACAGTATTTTTCACTTCCTCACCAATTTGTCTGACAAAACAACAAATTAAATAGCACAATGCAGCAAACATTTAAGAAAAAAAACATTGTCTTACCAGAGTTGGCATTCCCTTACTACAAAAATGATTTCTGAACAAAACAAACACAAACAAAAAAATGCTAAAGTCCAAGTAGTATTTTCATATGTCCAAAGCCTACATGTCAGTTTATCCTAAGGCCGGGCTGCAGCCGAGGCTGAGGGATTAGGATCCAACCTCACGATCCCCCCACCACCACCCCTCCCTCACCAGAGCTCATCCCCACAGGAAACTCCCCGGAAATAACCCCCCCTCCACCTATGCAACCCAATGGTACAGTCCTTCAAGTGTAAATAGCAACAGGCTCTACTGACAGTGACTGCAAACTGTGGAGACACTCTGCAGGATGTTTTGTGATACTCTTGATCTCCTCCACACAGAGGTCAGAGGTCATTGTCAGCTGCCAGAGCAGCGGCCCTGGAGCTGGTAGAGACACTTCATCAGGGCAGATGCTTGTTGTCATGGCGACTTGAATCTGGGCCTTCAGTGGTCTGCAGTCATTGTCAAGGGATCCCCAAGAGTGTGCACATTTTAACTACCAGTGCCATCACAGTAGTGGACTGTGATGGCATATTTGGATAATGGTGGTCTATATTTACACTTTTGTCCCGTAAGCAGGAGGGCACATTACTGCAATAGCTACATGTCCTGAGAGAGACATCCTTGAGCGAGAGCATCCTTGAGTGAAACATCGACTCGCTACTGTAGCTGCTCATCCATCCCGAGTCACTCCGGATAAGCATATCAGCATAAATGGCTAAAATATTCCCCTTCCCTTGAAGCAGGAAGGAAGGCCTGGCGGTTCATTTTGTTGGGCGTGGATGAGTGCAGAAGTGATTATGGATGTGTCTGAGTGGCACCTACTGCTGGAGATGGATAATCATAGCCCTCCTGCGCCACATATCATTCCTGTGGTTTACGCACAGAAAATATACGCACTGTGAGAGCAGAGAGGACTGACGCCACAGAGAGAACAGCAGTTACAGTTGGATGATACCATGGATTCATGCCAGGCTCTTCCCAGATGATGAGCATATTATATAATATAAAAAGCTTTTAATGTATGGATGTATTACATAGGCCTCAAGAGACCTCGGTTTCTGTCCGCAGTCTCACTCGGCCAAAACATCTTTATGTGGTTTGTTTTTACTGGAGGTGTTTACACTGTCCTCCTGTAATGTACAAGTGAACGGCTTGATGCATCCAAGGGTGCCTGAGCAGGACACTGAATCTCCAGAATGTCTGCTGTGCGGTGGACATTATGTGGGCGGGATGTAACTAAGTATATAAATTGTGTCCTTACATTTTGTATCCTCTACAGCAGTGGTTCCCAACCGTTTTGACTTGTGAGCTCTTAAAATGAGGAGATGTCTACTCGCAACCCCTCTGCACTGGTCGCATGTGTCTACTGGTTGTGACCAGTTTAACCAAAGAGTGTGTTTTTTTCTTGTATTATACAAATAATTTAGATAAAATTATGCCGCGATAAAAA